>PVJN01011483.1:0-56028 GCA_004026805.1 Lasiurus borealis
TTAGTGAATGAGTAAGTACAAAATAGGATGCATTGACTCTGTTTTGAAGCTGAGAAAGTTGAAGTATACAGACAAAGCTTATATGAGTCAATGCTAATGCTGTAGAGAATTTCTCTGCATTTACTGCCATGTCCTGAGACTGAAGCATGGCTGGCAAGTACCTAAAATATTCCCATTCCAGATTCCAGTCAGGAAGTATTTTGGTTCAATTGCCCCCACATTCTATGCTTCCATTTTCTTCTAATAGCTAAAACTTGAATCTAACTTCTCTATTCTTATAAATTGTTTCAGTTTTCTGTGCAAATAGGAAGATATCATTGTAGGAACATAAATAGTCCACCACTTCTCAAGGCACTGGCTCTATCAACTTACATTATTCTTGAGTAACTGATAAGTAGTCATTGTTTTCAAATATTTCAAAGAAACAGAGCTGAAGAAGAAAATAACGTTTAAAACCATCTTTTATGATTGAACTAGACAAAATTCACTATATTTTAGCAATATGTATTCTGTCATATGTTCTTAAAATTTGAAGTGCTGCCTTTGTTATAACTCATTTTCTGTCCATTCTATCAGATGTTTAATAATAACCAGCCCATTTGATCATTTTGCTCATTAATACGTAACATTACTGTTGAACTGTTTAAATCTTTAATAGTGATTACATCTCATTTATTCAACAGGGCTAGAATTTATTGAAGTCATGGAATGGCCCTTTGGTAGACCCTATGGAGTGGTAATTGTTAAAGGAACAATTTTTTCCAACTAGAGTGAGCAATATAACATAGGATCCAGAAACACTTAGAAAATGATATAGACAGCACAAGATTAAAAGCTTTAATGAAAGAATGTGATAGTAAGTGTTATAGGCATCAGAGAATTGAGAGATCGGGAGACTGGAATGATCAGAAAGTTTAACAATGGAGTGGGGTGTTTAATAGTAGTCCTGTTAGATCTTAGACCTTCCTACTCTCCACATTCCTTTTCTAATCATTATTCACAGTAGGAAGCATGGTACATTTAGAGAACAGATTGTTCAAAAGCGGCCCTATAGGCACTCCCACCCCACTAAGGACCCATCAGGCAGACACACTACACAGTAACTCTTTGTTACCTAGGTACAGACTTAGGTACACTTTTCTCAAAGTGAGACTCTGACAAAGAGTAGGGGTCACTGTGTAAGAGTATTGTTCTTCACTTAGCACCATTTCACAGAGAATCCACATGGATTAATAACCTTAATGGGAAATATTTTACTATTTCAGCTTATCTGTTTCAATGTACCAAAATAAAAAATAATTTTAATGAATAAGTTTATAAACAAAAATAAAGTGAAGAATTGATATTTCTGCAACAGCCTAATACTTCCCACAGATAGGCTAATAATATCTACACACCTGGGAAAATCCATGGACTAAGTTCTACATGCTAACTGAAGAGAAGGCTTTTATCATCAGTCATTGTTAGAAAAAGATATTCATTTCTTTGCAAAATTTGCTCAAATATTGCAGACATTGTCAGATATTAATATGTGTAATGAACTCTGTAAACTATAGAACTCATAATATCACTTACTATTAAGACTGGTTCCCTCAAAACATCCTCTTAATAATATCTCCAATAGTTGATATTATGCCACAATCAAAACCATCATCTGCAGTCACTGATAATCTCATCATGTTTTCTACTTAAACTAGAAAGCCTTGTGTTTGTTTGTTTATTTGTTTGAAATAGAGACTATCAGAATTCAACTGTATAATTGATGTGGTACTTTGTAAGCTACATATATCAGCAAACAAAATACTAGTGACTATAAATGAAATCATAGGATTTTGCATATTGCAAATGATGTGCACAGGTAATATGTACAGAGAAAGAAATTCCGAATTGGGTTCTTTAAAAAGGAAGAATCAATTGTAATAGGAAGAAATATAATTAGCTGAGTATTTGACTTTAACTAAGGATCTGGCTAGCTCTAGATCTACTTATAGATGTAGACTGGAGTTCCATCATTATGATTATTTCACCTACAGTCAACGGAAAAAAAAAGGAGGAAGTTGGAAAGTCTAACCCAAATACCTACATCATATTTTTCAAAAATTTATTCTGGCTCATTTTCCAAAATCCCTAAATCTCCATTAGAAATCTGCTTTGTTTTTCTCCCCAACCCACTTTTGTCTTTTCTGCCTTCACTTTCTTATGCTATTCTCCAATTGTTCTCTCTTTCACACTGTTGCATATCCCAAGGCTGTGTAAGCAAAATGCCATGTCATTCCAAGAGCTCACTCATAACACTTGACTCACATAGTTTCTGCAATCTCTGATTCCACCTTCTGCAATTTTATGAGAATATGTGGATTGGATCTCTGGGCCTTGAAAAAAATTAAATAGGAAGAGATTGGCGTGTACATACCAGAGTCCCTTTTCTGCCTTCTGCCCGTGGCATGCAGCTTCCTCTATTCTCAAACTCCTTGTTTTTCTTATGTCTTTTCTACCCTTCCTGTGGCCAAAAGTTTCTCCTGGGAGAATGTCAGTTATCATTTATTTACACCTCTATCTGAACTTAATTCAGAAACATACTTATATCAGAATAATAATAACCAAAGCTCATTTCTAATGATAGTTGAAAGGGTTAACATACAGTTAAGGAATCTAAATGACAAGCAGTAAAAAATATCTTTTTGAGGACTTCTTTCAGAAACTGCATGTTCTATCTACCCTGGTGAAAAATATTATGAGACTCACACAATCCTCTCTCTCTCTCTCCTTTTTTCTATCCTCCGCATCAGAATTGCAGACAACTTCGTTCCTTACTGAGTTTTCAGTTACATATGTCTATTCAAAATTTACATTTGACTGTCAAGCAAGTGTTGAATTCCTGGGAGGCACATCCAAAGGTTGGGAAGAAATCTATCCCAAAGGGATCATGCTCTTAATTAATGTCAATCAGTCAACATCTGAACATTACCCCTCACAGCGATAATACAGATTCTCTACTTACAATGCCTTGCTCTGTCAGATTTTCAATTATTTAAAAAAGGGAAGAAGAAAGAAAAAGAAAAACAAGGAATAAAATGTAATAAGTATTCATATCCTCGTAAGCATTTCTTCTAGTACCTAATTTGGATCCTACATGGCACCCACTGGGGAGAAAATGTCAAATTTTTAGAATGCACATTTGTGAGAAATTTTGTGTTCTTTTAAACTTAAAATATAGATGTGTCACTTTTAAAGTGATTTTCCTGCGTAGTACTGAATGAAATGAAAAAGCAAGGTAAGAGTATTGATAAAAATTATGAAGCAGGAGTATCTTCTAAAGAAATAATTAGTCTCCTTGTTCAAGTATCATCTGTACTCTAGGCTTCCAGAAGTCAAATCCAATGTATTATTCATTTGCATTTTACTAAATACATGTCACCTAATACAAGGAAGGTGTTTAATAAAAATTTCTTTTAAAATATTTTTTTTAATGGAGACATGCCTCTGAATCAGACAGGTCAATCCATTGAATCTCTAATTCTGTCTTCAACCGTAATCACAGATAATTTACAGGCAACTAATCTTGGTTTATTACAACAGTCTCAACATATTTAAATGGCATAATAAGCATTCTAAGCTTACACTTTAATGGCCCATTTTGGCTCAATTATCCATGCAATTATCAAAACATTTCTTGATACTTTATGTGAGCTATAGATTATTCTATTTACTGAAAATGCTTTCACAATTCATGTAAATCTTGAAGATAATTTAGATAATATACATTTCAAAATTACACAAATTCCTTCATAAAATGTTCTGCTATATATCTTTAATATATATTCATAACCATTCAGCATATACTGAGTTCAAAAAATATCTTTGTCATCATAGAATTTTTACAGTTTATAAATTGGTTTGTATTCTATGATGAGAAAGATAAATATCAAAGCTACCAATTTTGATAGCCATAATCAAATAATTTTAGAAATACTGAATAAACCTACATAAAGATATATTAAACATTTTTAATAATTTAGTTATTGGAAATAAACATTTACTTGATCTACATTAGTTATTCATGCAAACTTGCAAAATACTTAAATGCCATTTAATTATAAATAATACCTTACTCTTACACTACTAGAAATATACAGAGAATCATCCCATAAAGTGCATAAAGAGAAAATAGCTCTGCCTTATTGAGGGACTGTGTGTGTTTATTCTGGGTAAATATAATAAAGTCTCCATTCCAGGCTTTTTTTCCCAATATATCCAGTTATTGGTTCAATAAATAAATACTGAGCACTTATTTTGTAATTGGCTGACTGGGAAACACCATTTCTTTTCTCAAGGTAATCATCTAGTATGAAGGAAAACATACACATGAAGACCAGACAGCAATAAAATGATGTAAGACACCATGTGATAAGTGTCCTGAGACAGTTTACAAAAGCTGTTGACATTTCTAAGGCTGAGAAGCTACTTCTATCCAGGGAAATTAGAAAAGAGTTCTTAAACCAAGATTGGCATGCAGGATGAGTAAGATTTCAAGAGCAATGAGGAGTAGTTAAGCTCAGGGAATGAAAATGCAGAGGCCTAGAGGTGGGAAAATATATGTATGAAAATAATGAAAGATAAAACTAGGTAAGAAAATTAGAGCCTGATCCCTGAAGAGCCTTAAGGTATGTTTTTTACTATATGTTTTTATTTGAAATGAAATATAAACCTTTCAAACAAGTAAGTGGAGTACTGGGAGATGAGTGCTTTCAGGAGAAGCAGAACCACTGCTGCATAGGGAACAATTTTTCCCCAGGAAGCCTGGAAGTTCAAGTCTAGGGTAGATTCCTAGATCTACCATGTGCCAAACACACTAGGTACTGGGAAGACAATGCATATATTCTAATGATGGAAAAAGACAAAAAAATAAGTCGATAAATATAAGTAAACAAATTAACCAAAAAATTAGGATCAATATTCACATTTTAAGTTAAAAAATTATCTGAAGCTTGTAGTATTTGGTATAGAATCAACACATTGCTACAATAAAGTTCTACATTGATCTACTTAGTTACAAACAATCTCTTCCTTTCCTTAAAGTTAGTTGTCTCATTACTCAGATCCAGAAAAGCAAGTGTTTGAAATACTGGAACATGAAGATGGCATTCAAATAAACATCTTGTTCTTCTTTTTCTGTCAGATAAATAAATTGAATGATCTTTTTGTCATCAAACAGAGGAAGCAGTCAGCTGATTTTACTAATCCCCCAACCTTACACAAAATACCTCAGGTTACAGATCACAGTATTATCTGCCTTTCTTTGATACGACAAAAAGAGTAATTGCCAAAAAGTCCAAGTTACTAGTGTGAATTTAAGACTTTTCCAAACAACTAATTGTTGTTTTTTACAAATACTGTTAATTATTAATTACAAATATTGCCACATTTTTCTCAAATATTTCATTTCCTCCTAAGCCTATTGACAGCTCTCATTTGCCATTTGCATTGTCTAATCAGTTTCTAAATTGGATTACAACATGCCCAGAGACAAAACTTTGGGTCCAGGAAGCACCTGTCATGCTTCTCGGTGAGGAATAGACAGAGGAGGCCTGGCAATGCTCTCGCTGTTCCGGGCTTTTGGGCTGTGGCGGGCAGATGTGGCTGTGCTTTTTCACAGCAGGACACGGAAGTCTATTATAATTTGTGTGGTCTTGATAATGTTTTCTAGGGATTCAGGGAGAGCATTAGCTATGGTAAAGTGCTATTTTTATTGAGCTTTTATTTTTATTGAGCTCCACTTTGATAAAAACCAAATATAAACTTAATGTAATGGCTAAGAACATTTGAAGCTGTTTCTCCACAGGTAAGCTATTAGGTAAGACTTTAAAAAGACAAAAAAAAAAAAGAATGAAGTAAATGCTATCAGAAGATCAGCATATTAGTGGTTCTCAAACTTCAACTTGCACAATAATCACCCGGTCACCTGTATTTTAACAATCACCCCACAAATTTAGTGATTATCTCACAACTTCTAATATAGAAGGTCTCCAAAACATACTCTGAGCTCTTAAAACATTCACAGGGAAAAACAATTTAGAAAATTTTAGGAAAAAAATAACGATGCTTATTTCAAGTGGTAAATAATATAAATTATGAAAGCACTTTATTTAACACATACATTTTTATGTTGGGAACAAAAAATTAGAATAGAATGAAAAATTAAGTATTTTATTGTTATCATTAACAACAATATGTTATATTTTTCTATACTCTAAAATTTTGTTAATGCAGAAAATAATTAATACTTGAAGATGATAAAAGAGGATGACTGTATGACTGGATGAAGGGAACAAACACGTTTTGATGGATAGATGGAGAAATAAATGGACAGATAAGGAAAAATAGATAGAAAAAAGGAATGTGTTACTTAATAGAAGGAGAGTGACCAACAAAAAGACATAGGGGGCTTGATAGATTAGCAATTACAGGCATGATTCTTAAAAAAAAAAATAGAAGTTTAAAGTTTTGACTTATACTTGTCCATATCCTATTTTATTTTAAACTAGAGACTCAGTGCATGAATCCCCTGGCCTGTGGGGATCGGGCCAAAACCAGCTCTCTGACATACCCCAAGGGGTCCCAGATTATAAGAGGTCACAGGGTAGGTCAAGGGACCTCACCCGTGCATGACCAGGGCCAGGGAGGAACTGCAGAAGGGCTCCAGAGCATGTCCAAACCCATCTTACCCAGTCCCTATCAGGGCCCATCTGGGTCAGCCAGATGGGGAGAAACAAGGGAGGGTTCCAGGGCATGTATGGCTCATCTCACCCAGTCCTGATAGACTGACCCCAGTAGCATACTAACCTGCCAGTAGCATCTTCCCCCTGCTGGTCAGTGTGTGTCATAACAACTGGTCAAATAGTGGAACACAGCATATTAGGCTTTTATTATATAGGATTAGTGGCCTGGTGCATGAAATTCGTGCATGGGAGGTGTCCCTCAGCCTGGCCTGCACTCTCTCTAATCTGAGACCCCTCGAGAAATGTCCAAACTGCAGGTTTAGGCCTGATCCCTGTGGGATTCTGAGACTGCTGGCTCCGAACCGCTCACCTGCCTGCCTGCCTGATCACCCTAAATCATCTGCCTCCTGGCCTGCTTGCTCCCAACCACCCCCCCACCAGCCTTCTTGCCCCCAACTTCCCTTCCTTTGCAGCCTGATCACCTCCAACTGCCCCCTGTCAGCCTGCTCTCCCCCAATTGTTCACCCTCAAATGCTCTACCCTCCTGGTCAGATTGCCTCTTAACCACCTATGCCTCAGCCCTCCTAGCATGGCTTTGTCCAGAAGGACATCTGGAAGATCTCCCAGTCTAATTAGCATATTACCCTTTTATTAGTGTAGACTAGAGGCCTGGTG
This sequence comes from Lasiurus borealis, assembly GCA_004026805.1. Lineage (NCBI taxonomy): Eukaryota > Metazoa > Chordata > Mammalia > Chiroptera > Vespertilionidae > Lasiurus > Lasiurus borealis. The sequence goes on from PVJN01011483.1 coordinate 7,395, forward strand.
CACAAAATGTGTGCATGGGGAAGGGAAGGATGTTCCTCAGCCCATCCTGCACCCTCGCCAATCCCTCTCACAATCCAGGACTGCTGGCTCCCAACTGTTTGCCTGCCTGCCTTCCTGAGTGCCCCTAACTGCTTCTGCTTGCCAGCCTGATCACTCCCTAACCACTCCCTGCCAACCTGATTGATGCCTAACTGCTACCCTGCTAGCCTGTTTGCCTTTAACTGTCCTTCCCTACAGGCCTAGTCACCCCTAACTGCCCTCTCCAGCAGGCTTGAATGCCCCCAACTGCCCTCCCCTGTTGGCCATCTTGTGGTGGCCACCTTGTGTCCACATGGGGGCAGGATCTTTGACCACATGGGGCCAGCCATCTTGAGTGTTGGAGTGATGGTCAATCTGCATATTACTCTTTTATTAGATAGCATAGAGGCCTGGTGCATGGGTGGGGCCAGCTAGTTTGCCCTGAAGGGTGTCCTGGATAGGGTGGGGGTTCCCTGGGGTGTGGGATAGCCTAGGCGAGAGGCCTGTGATGGTTTGTAGGCCATCCACACACCCCAGTGACCCAAGCAGAGGTCTTAGTATCTGTGATTTATTTATAATTGAAACTTTGTAGGCTTGAGCAGAGCCAAGACAGCCAGGGTTGCAGAAGCTTGGCTTCCTCCATCACTGAGGGCAACCCTAGCCTCCTGCTCTCTCCAGTTCCATTGCTGCCACCATTTTGAGATTTATTTATCTTCTATAATTGAAACTTTGTAGCCTTAAGTGGAGACCTGGGCCCACCAGGTTGAGTGGAAAGCTTGGCTTTCTTCATCGCTGGGGAAACCCAAGCCTCCTTCCTGCTTGCTCACTGGCCTCAGCCATCTTGGTTGGGGTTAATTTGCATACTTGCTCCTGATTGGCTGGTGGTCGTGGCTTGTGGGTGTCATGGAGTGATGTTTAATTGGCATATTACTTTTTTATTAGATAGGATTACACAAGCAATGGAAGACTTGATCTTCAAAGGCTACATAATCTGTGGAGGACTCATAAACAGATATTCCTCCAGACAAAGATTTAGAAACTAATTTGAAACCACTTAATAAGAATATAGGATGCCAAAAGAGTGAAGGCATACAGAAAAGAGTTTTAACTGCCTGGCAGAGATGGATTTTCCATTTTGCCTTTCAAGTGAAGTGTAACTTTCTGATTTGGCTCATATTTTTGGAGATGGTTAAGGGCCGTTGTCTTATTTTCACTTACATTTTATCAATCATTGGGAAATTGCTATAATAATAAACAATAATTTTCTGTCATCTTTGGCTTTATCATTCATTAAATATGTGAATATCAGAGAAACACTTCACTTTCTAACTGTAGCTTCATATTTAAATTAAGGGCTAGAAGATGTCAGATAATTTTTGTGATTTTAAGGGAACTGAGCTTCAGGAGTATTCAAAAAGTTGCACAAGCATTCTAGGTGACTATAAGGTTACAGATTGGTAAAGAGTAAAATAGGTGTCTTTTAAGTCTATTTTGACCCTTAAATTATGTCTTAACCTTCTCTGGCAGGAGATTAGTTGTGCTTAGAAATGTAAGCAACTCAGTTTACACATTTCTACATGAAGTTTCAGCAAGCCAGAAATCAAAGAGGATTTTTCATCCAATTTACAAACATCCTGGAAAGTTTAAATATACTTAGAAACATTTATACACAATTTCTGATCTCCTTTAGTTCTATCAGGCTGAGGAAGGAGGTGAAGCTAAGGTCTAGGTCAGGTCACAGAGAATATGACTTAATAAATTCCCAGACAAAACTAAGAGATTTTTGAATTAGAGAGAATTTTCAATAAAATCACAGCTATTTCTAAGATATTTATTTGGAGGCTTCAAAGTTGCTTAGTTACAATAAACAACTGACTGGTTTCTATGGATGGCTAAGTTTATGTATCAACCTGAATGGTCTATGGAGTGCCCGGGTTAAAAATTACTTCTTTCTGTGTCCATGAGGCTGTTTCCAGGTGAGATTGGCATTTGACTCAGTCAAGTAGTTTGCCCTCCCCAATATGGGTGGGAGTTATCTAATACATTGAGAGCCTGAATAGAACAGAGGGCAGAGGAAGGAGGAATTAACCCCTATTGCTTCCTGACAGCCCATTGAAACTGGATGTCATTGTTCAGCCCTTGGACAGAGATTTATACCATTGGCTCCCCTGGTTCTAAAGCATTCAGACTTGGGTACTGAAATTATGCCACTGGCTTTCCTGGGCCTCCAGCTTGAAGAGAATATATCATGAAACTCTTTAACTTCCCTAATTACATGAGCCAATTCCTCATAAGCAACAAACAAGTAACCTATTAGTTCTGTTTCTCTGGAGAACTCTGACTAATACAGGGTTATCCACCCTTACATCTTCTTAGATTCCCCATCTCCCCTGTCTATGTGACAAATTTGCACACATACTTGAAGGCTAAACTTGATCTTTAACTTCTCACTGAACTGTGGGGAAAAATATCAGTCATTCTATTTGCTTTGTTCTCACTGTACTTTATATACCTTTACCATAATACTTATTATATTTCATTCTAGTTATTAATTTAAATATCTAATGTCCTCATCTACAGCACATACCTTGAGAGACAGAAGAAAAAGAGAGGCAAGGCAAGGATAAGAGGGGAAAAAAGGATACTGTCAGCAGCATCCCAAGGTAGGATAAAGTTTGCTTCCATTGTAAATATTAAAAAGACTGAGAGATAGTACATTTAACTTGTTGAAACAAGCAAAATAGCACTCAAGACTGAAATACTTTGATTGTGTTGTATGAACCAGAACACTTCCCATCCTTTTCTTTGTGTGCTGTGAACACAAAAAAATACCAAAAAAGGGGGATAAATATGTCTCAGTTTACAGAGTTAATAAAGAAAATTTCTAGGATTCAAATTCACGCCTAAGAGCTACAAAATTATCAACCCATGCCAAATTTCACCTTCATTTTGTATTCACATAAAATGAACCCTTGGTTGCATTTTATTAGCATTTCTTTCACTTAGCATTGCCTACATATAGCACAATAACCTTTAAGCCTGCTATAAAATGTAATAAAGAAGAAAAGTTTTATCACATTTTAAATATTAAAAAGGAAAAAAACTTACTCTGATTTTTTGATAAGTGAGAATATACTGTAAGCCAAAGTCTTGCCACAGGATTAGAAATTGATTTAATCTTTCAAAATATCTGATCTTCCATTAACTCCTAAAATAAGCGAAAAATTAAATAGAAATGCCAAGCACATCAAAATGTTTTATAAAAAACTGGCCAATATGATACATTGGAAAATTTCCTACTTGTGTAGAAATCCAAAATATTAGCATATGTATTTTTCAATTTTATCTTTAGTCTTATTTACTCAAGGCTTTTATTCATATTTTCATTCCTACTCCATTCAAAGCGTGGTGGCCTTACTTCTATTCCTTGAGTATGACAAGCTCATTCCCACTTTGGCCTTTGCTTTTGTTTCACGTGCTTGTATTCTCCCCCCAATAATTTGTATGACTGATTCCTTTCCATCTGTCCTGTTTCAACATAAATGTCACATCCCATCTTCAATATCACTTCCTCAGAGATACTTCAACTGAACATCTTAACTACAGGAGCACCATCCCCCACCCCTCCAAACTCTATGAGCATATAAAATTAAATTGTTCAATTATCTTTGTATTTATATTCTTTCTGACACTAACAAGCAAGCTTCCTAAGGGCTTTTTTTTTCTTTGTGACCAGGACCTAGAACTGTGATAGGCAGTTAAACAAACATGAGCAGAGCAAGAATGATGAGCCAGATACAGAAGCTAACCAGGGTGGGGAACCGCAGGTGCCAAGTAAAGGACAAATGCAGGGTGGGACCTCATCCCTATGGTGACCTTCCCTCCACTAGCATATTCCTAGTCATGAGGCTTGGATCCCCTGACCTTTTTTTCCTGGAGATAACATCTAGGCCTCAGTTGTATTTCAGCTCCAGGTCCAGAGAAGTAACAAAACCAATCAGTGCTGACCTCAGGTCCAGCTGTATTGAATAATGACCCCCTGCCCTGATGCGAGCCAATCAATCAGTGAAGACCATAACCCTGAAAAGACACACCTACTCAATAATCTATTAAGATGATCTTCCACTTGAACCTCCCCTAAAATTTCAACCATTAAAACCCTTAGGATAAAGAACCCAGTATGTTCTCCCTCCTGGAAGCATCATGTGCCTTTGCCTTTCCCTATCCCTTGCCCCTCGCCCTCTTCCCAGGTATTTTGCCATTAGCTTCCTCACTCCCAAGCTCCAAAAGCCCTTTCTTTACCTCTATAACTTGTTTCCTAAGCCCATTTTTTCTAAAGATTACTTTTTCTATCTCTGTGATTTACCAAATAATTTTTTTTCTTATAGTTTGGGTCTTGACTCCGAATTCTTTGATAGCCAGAACTCAAGGAGCGAGATTGCTGAATCCAGGTCCAGTCTTACCCCAGAGGTCTAGTACCTAGTGCTATTCCCACCACCCACAGCAGAACCATGCATGACACTTATTTCTGAAGTGACCTATTGACAGAATATCTAAGTCATCATTTTGGAGAGGGCTCATTTTTTGCTATTTTGTGATAGCTAAGGGACCTGAAAGTCTTAAAACATATTGAAGGTAGTTTCTTGTTATCTTTACTTTGAAAATTTATAATAAACCAAACTAAAAGCACTTTCTTAGAGAGCAACGATAGGTGATAGGTAGATAGATAGATGATAGATAGATAGATAGATAGATAGATAGATAGATAGATGATAGATCTTAGAAAATACTCAAGTGTAAAAGCCTGTTAGTAACTCAAAATATTAGTAAATCAGTTTTCATCTTCTGTCTTTTGCTATACCATAAGGACCAAAAGAATGGTGGAGGTTCATAAATCAAACAAGAACAGCAAACTGAAAAAAATAAGAGAAACGATACAAAAACTGGGTCAGGTTTAGCCCAATGAAGCCAGGATCAGTGCTGACTTCAGGACCAGCTGCATTGAATAATGTGACCCCCTGCCATGGTGCCAGCCAATCAATCAGTGAAAACCATAACCCTGAAAGGACACACCTACTCAATAATCTATTAAGTAGATTGACTGAAGCAATCAAGGCAAAAACTAAAATCTGCAGCATAGTTTATCAAATTAAGATTAAATAGACAAAGGTGAAAATCAAACCCATCACATCCAAGTCCTGAAATGCAGACACACCCATGAGCAAAATGGAGAGGCACATGTATGATGATTTCATTAGGTAGGGTGTCTGCTATAATCTGAAGCAACCTCACCGTTTTGTTTAGGCAAGTTTCTCTATTTGCAGTAGCTATTGTCTTCCCTTATTGCCTTGCTACCTCTTCCCTATCTATTCTCTGCCTATTTTAGTTCTTCATTTCCATCTCAAGTACTATATATATTAAGCCTTTCAAATAACTCCAACCCCTAAAATTCTCTGCTTTTTCTATATATATCTTGTTATGTCTACAGTCAGTACCATCATGTTTGCCATTTGGTTATTGCCTAAATAAAAAGCTCCTTGAATTTTTCCCTGAAAAGCTTCTGAAGACAGAGACTGTTTCTTTCATATATCTTCCTGTGGAGACACTGAAAAAAATGTTTACTGGAGAGTTCCACCTACATTTCCTGTAGCTAAATGTATTCCTGCTATCCATAATTATGCACAAATATCATGGCACTCTTTGACTGCATTTGGAAATGCCAAAGATAGATGAGTTCAAGGTAATAACTTCAAACTCAAGTAGATGAAACCTATCAAAAAACTGCTAACTGCAAGAGCTACACACACTAGAAGAGAAGTGACATTGTAAAGAGAAAGAAAAAATAGCTCACAATTGTTAGACAACTTTTTTAAAAAGTGTCTTTAGGCCCTGGCCAGGTAGCGATGTTGGTTAGTGCATCTTCCCAATACTCTAAGGTTTGGGGTTTGATTCTTGGTCAGAGCACATACAAGTATCCACCAATGAATGCGTAAATAAGTTGAATAACAAATTGATCTCTCTCTCTCATACACACACACACATACATAAAAATCAATAAATGAAAAAAGTATTTAGGGAAGTTCCGTATGAAAGTGAATAAAAAAAATTCAGTGAAGTTTTTAAATATAGCTCAAATATCTTCTATGATTGGAAACTAGCTATGAAATTAGCATATGGAGAGAAAGTAATTTGTAATATTACAGAGGGCTTTACAGTCTAGTAGGAAGGAACTGCAAAGAAAATAAGATTTTACAATTTTAAAATAGGGTAATAAATTTTATCAATTATCCAGTTTCAGTCCCCAAACCTATTTGCATTTAGTGTTTGGCTATTAAAGTGAAGGAGAAAATTTTACAATGCATGGAGTAAAAGTGCAGCAAGTTAGCAAGAAAATGTGAAAACACATTGCTATCATAGCAAGCCATCTACATCTTTCAATAAAGATGATGTATGACTAACCTGAAATCAATATGAATACAGATAAAACTTATTCTTTTCACTTATTCTATAGCTTATACATACCTTGCAAAACATTTATCATTTGAATGCAGAATACTGTTTTGCCAATGTTCAATGAATAAACAACAAATGCAAGCATTGCCTCCCTCACTATTTTTCTCTTATTTTTGCTTTGGCTTTTCCAGGACTAGGATAAATGAATAGTAAAGTCCCACCTCACAGTTCAAGAAACATGGTAAAGGAAGCATAAATCCCCAAGATAGCATTGCTAACAATCTCTAAAAGAAGTAAATGGCCCATGGATCCTTTAAATGTTCCAAGTACAGCAGTTGAATGGATATGAGTCATACATTAAGTAGGATCATTTGGAAGAATGAATGGATCTTTCAGGTGAAAGGGGTTTCTTGTCTAAAGCTGGCAGACAGAGGTATGCAAATAGCCTTGCCTTTTACCTTTTGTAATATTAAGATAGTTATGAATGTGTCACAGCTCATTTCAGTGTGAGCCCTCAGCCATTTACAAAATGAAATCCTCAAAATCAACCCTCTCCTTAAGGGTCATGAAGCAAATTGACTTTGCATTGGTGGTCTCAGTAGAGCCAGAGAGTTGGCAGGGTTTTTTTATTGTTATTTCAATGGCAGAATTGGAGACAAAAGAGATATAAAACTGTAATAAATTCTATGGATTACTATAAGACATTCCAAATGCTTTTCCTTAAACAAAGATGGAGCCAGACCCTCTGCTATCCCATATTCCTTTTTCTTCCTCTATACATGCAACATATAAGGAGTCTCAAAGTTGAAACTCATCTGTTTATCTACTTTACTATTGTAATTAATGTCCTGCTTCAAAGACCCAGTTTCTGTGTCCTGAGAGACTATAACAGACACTCAAATTGGATTTTCTGTCTCAAGATTTGCTTGTCCTTCTTGAATATCTTCTGCCAAGTATCAACAGAATATTTTTGCCCTCTGATCATGTCATTCTGCAACTCAAAACTCTGCTAGGTTTTCCTATTGTCTTGTGGAAAGTCCACAGTCCTCAAAATGGTATTTAAAAGGCCCTTAAAATATTAATCCTTAACTATTTACCAAATTCATGTCTACCATTAGTACTCTGTGCTAATCATGTCAATATTATTACCATTGCACTAATTTATCCTCATTCTTCTTCCTTTGATTAGCCTCGATTTCACCTTACTTTATATCAACTTATAATTTAGTTAGTCTACAAAGACTTCCCAGCTCATGCAAGGCTGAGTAAGAAGCTCTTCTATATGACGGGAAGGTACTTTTCCTTTATCATAATGTATTGTTGCTATATGAAAGAGACAATAGAGCAAGATCCTGTCTGTCTTATTCATTGTTTTGTGCTAAAAACTTTATAGTGCCTGGATCAATACATTTTGAACTGAATGGGACTAAGGCACGCCAAGATGGGTAAACTATGATTCTGGAATTTTGCAAAGAAAAAAAAATCTCTACAATGATATTATCTGAAGCATTGGCTCCTACCCATTTTTGAAGCACTGGGCACAGTTCAAAACACACTTGTGTGACATTTTCCTTGACAAATCAATTCAAAGTAACCTTTTTACCTCTGAACCACAGTGAATGTATTTGATATGGTATTCAGCTTCTCTAGAGTCATCACAAGTCATGTCAGGTCAAGTTTGAAACATTTATTTGGTCAACCAAAAGAAGAAAAATGTCGTCTTCTATTTGTTTTTATCTGAAGGCATGACCAATGTGATAAGCCCAACTTTCTCTGACTAGCTTCCCACTCTCTGAAAACAATGTAATATACTCTAGGGGAATATAAATTTATTTCAGATGTCAGATAATGTTTCTCAATCCTTGCTGCACACTAAAATTATGTAGAAAGCTTTAAGTTTATCTCCAGATGTATGGAATTCAAATCCTTAAGTATGGGATCTACATTTCTGCATTTTCCCAAAAGATCTCCAAGAATTCTGTGAAGGCAACAGCCATTGGATTACATGAGGGTTCAGTAAACTTAAACTCTAGAGGATCAAATAGGAAATATTTTAGACTTTGTGGAGCATGTAGTCTCTGCCCCAACCACTCAGTCCTACTATTATAGCTTATTTATAGTCAGACAATACACAAACTAATGGCCATAGCTGTGTTCCAGCAGGAAAAAAAAATGGGAGGAGGGAGGACATCTGTAATACTTTCAACAATAAAGATTTTTTTTTAAAGTTCAATTACAAAAATGTGTTATGGATTGCATTTGGCACAAGTCATAGTTTGTGAGCCTCTGAATTGGAAAATTTTATATCCTCTCTCCACATAAGTGACTCTATTTATGTTATTTTATTTCCCATTTTATTACTGATAAGGCATATGCCTGTTTCATTTTTTTTAAGTTGTAAAAAATAAGACCAACTAAAACCTGACAGAGAACATTTAGAATGTGATTGTGGACAATATTCTACTTATTAAATGTATTGATGATTTATAAAAATATGTCAAATTGTCAGAAATGTGATAGCATCTTTCATTCAAAGAAACTGCACACTCTTTATGTTAATCCTAATTATTTAATGAGAAATACTACTAAAAACAATACCCGTGTTCTCACCTTTACTTATGTATTCCAAATGACAATAATAAAATACAGCTTTTGCCAGGAAGGAAATGGCAATGAAAGCCGAAGCAGAACTGAAACAGCCCATTACCTGCAAAATCATGTCTGAAATCAGGCATCTCAGAAGACTGATTTCAGAAATACCAGTGGACTGCGAACTACATTGTTGTATTACATCCTGGGTTCATGAAGTTTTATAATGCAGATGGAAAAAAGATAACATGAAATAATGCTGCAGATGGGATATACTAGTACACACATTCAATTGTCTAAAAGTTGTTACATTCTATAAGAAATTTGAGATTGGTTTTTAGGAATGAAATTTAATGATACTGTTAAAGATTTGCACAGATTTCAAAGAGGATAACCCAAGGTAACCAGGAAGGGAAATAAGTATTTTGTATAGTTATTTTGATATAACCAGTTCTTTTTCAACTTTAAAAAACTGTGCAATAAAGCACAATAAGGTCAGATTTTACCTGATTTCTTTCTGTAATGACTGGAACAAAAATTACTCCAATATTATTAATCAAGCCTGGAAGCAATTTGATATAAGTATTTTGTGAAGATAAGTGACTAATGAACTGCTTTAAGGGAAACAACCTTAAAACAATGCATACCCAAGTGTGGATTATGACAAATAGAATATTTCTTATGACAGATTCCAGTGCGACCCAGGTCTGAAAGATTATCAAGTAATTTCTTAGTGAACATTGTACTTTAAAATCTGAGAATCATAGCCTTGCATAGACAGTGTGCTGCTATGCAAAGATACTCAGTCAAAAATAAAATACCCAATTCTAATCTTTGTTCTGTTATTAACTACCTGAGGGAACTTGGACAAGTCAGCTAACCTTGTAGGTACCTTACCACTCTGAAATACTATGAACAAAACCATATGATTTTACAGGAAATAAACAAAACTGTCTTTATGAGTGAGTTGTCATTAGTAAGACCTATCAGCGGCTGGTGGGAAAACTAAGAAAGAATGGAAATTAGATTGCTTCAGGCTCTGATTTATATTTTTCTTTTTTAACTGAAGAGGTTAACCAACCATTTCACATCTCTTTTCTTTCAAAATATTGAATATATGTAAACTGGCAAATGTAATCTTATGAAATACTAGAGGCCCAAGTGCACGAAAATTCATGCACTCAAGGAGTTCCTCAGCTTACCCTGTACCCTCTCACAGATGGGGATGTCCACCTGCAGTTTAGGCCTGCTTCCACTCCCTGAGGTGGGAGCCTAAGCCACAGTCGGACACCCTTAGCACTAACAAGGTGGAAAGGGTTCCACCAATGCCGCTGCACTTGCAGACATCAATTCAGCTTGTGGCTGAGCGAAGTTCACCATGTGGAAATGCACTGAACCCCACAGGGTAGGCCGCTCCTGCATTAAGCATCTGACCCCTGGTGGTCAGTGCTCATCATAGCAACAGGTCATTCCTGGTCATTCTGCCATTATGGTCAATTTATATATTATCCTTTTGTTACTTAGGATGTAGGTTAGCATTTACAAATCTATGATACACAGAGGTAAACTATCTTGTAGCTGAATCATGGCATAAAGTGTCATCCAAGAAATGCCAATTTAAAAAAACTAAAAATAATTTTAAAGCAAATAACATATTTACTGGTCTCTGAAAAAAATAATACATACCAAATATTTATCAAATGATACTTAGCAACTGCCATTGACACTTTCTCACTTGCAAAGTTTTTTCTCATCAATAACCTGGATATCTTTATTCAAACAAGTTACAGTAGCAGATCCAATAATAAGTAAATACTTTTCTCCCTTAAAAGGGAGAAGATATAAGAATCCCTAATAATTTGAAATCTTCTTTCTCCCATGAGAATATCAGATTTGACTTCTTACAATGGATTACTGCTGCTTACATTAAATCAGTTCTTCCAGAAAGTTACTTTTATAATTTTAATGAATATACTGAAACCAATATTTCTTTAATTATTATATTGAGACATTATCCATTTATCATTTCTGGAAATGAAAAAAAGGAGGTATACTGAAATTCTTAAACTTCCTTTGCACAAACCATTGATTTCTGTGTATTTCTGTGATTTTTATTTCCTGTAAAAACATTTTCAATGCTTATTCATTTATATTCACTTCTTTAAATTAATTCTCACTTTTACTTGGCATTAATCTTGTGTTGAAAAACTCAAAGCTCACTATCCATCTATTTAGATAAAAGGCTAAGTGACCCTTGCAACTGAACAGACCAAACAGGCTGCATGGAGTGACCAGGCCAGCAGGGGTGTTAGAGAGGGGTAAACGACTGAGCAGCAGGCTTCATGGAGTGACCCAGTCAGCAGGGAGGGGCAGTTGAGGGCAACCAAGCTAGCAGGGGCGGGGGCATTTGGGGGTGATCAGGCCAGCAGGGGAGGGCAGTTAGGGGCAACCAGGCCTGCATGGGGGGTAGTGAGGGGCGATCAGGTTAGCGGGAAGGTGTGCAGTTAGGAGTCAGTAGTCCAGGATTGTGAGAGGGATGTCCAACTGTCTGTTTAGGCCCAATCCCAGTGATCCCAGATTGGAAAGGGTACAGGCTGGGCTGAGGGGACTCTTGCACCCCCAACCCCCCATGCACCAAGCCTGGGTCTATTTACAATTCACCTGCATAATTGCTAAACTCTTTACTTGGAGTCATCTCTGGATTTCATCATCAAACTTGCCAAGTATGTTCTTTTAATCACTTGGAACATAAATCTGTCTTGAAATCTACAGTCCTACCAAAACCATTTTGATTCGGTGGATAGAACATCAGCCTGTGGACTGAAAGCTCCCGGGTTTGATTCTGGTCAAGGGCATGTACCTTGGTTGCGAGCACATCCCCAGTGGGGGGCTTGCAGGAGGCAGCTGATCCATGTCTCTCTCTCATCGATGTTTCTAACTCTTTATCCCTCTGCCTTCCTCTCTGTAAAAAATCAATAAAATATATTTTTTTAAAAAAAGAAGAAGAAATCTACAGTCCTGGTGATAAGAAAAAAATGAATTAAAAGGAAATCTATTGATAATTAATTGAACTATTAAAAACCTAAAGGGGATCCAAGAGAAGATAATAAATATCTACCTGAACAGAAAGTCCCCTCCTTCCTACTCCTACAACTGCTACCAATATAATACAGGGGTGGGCTGGAGGTTGGAGAAGATCCTCAAGAGAAGACTCAAATGTCTTAAGAAGGGAAAAAAGGAAGATGACAATGAAATAAAGGGAAGTGAAAATGGGATTAAATTACTTAAGAACAACATTGGATGCTAAAAGGCAGTGAGTCCAAACATCCAAGATTGTGAGGAAATATATATATATTATGATTGATTGATTTCAGAGAAGAAGAGAGAGGGAAAGAAAGATAGAAACATAAATGATGAGAGAGAATCATTGATTGGGTGCCTCCTGCATGCCCCCTGCTGGAGATTGAGCTGGCAACCCAGGCATGTGCCCTTGACTGGAATTGAACAGATTAGTCATCTATGAAAGTATGATGTCTTTCCAATGATGTTCTCTGTAATAATAACTAAGACACTGAGAAATAAATGCAATTCTTGAAATAGCCATCCTAGATCAGAAACTACTTTCATTAATACATGGAAGAAATGAAGTAGAATAAAACCCAAGATAGCAATATGCCTACTGTCTATGATCTTGAGGACTGGTAGGATCAGGCCTAAATGGGAAATCAGACATCCCTATCAAAATCCAGGACTGCTGGCTCCCAACTGCTCCCCTGCCTGCCTTCCTGGTTGCCCCTAACCACTTCTGCATGCCAGCCTGATCACCCCCTAATTACCCTCTGGCCAGCCTGATTGATGCCTAACTGCCTTTTCCTACAGGCCTGGACCTCCCAACTGCCCTTCCCTGTAGGCCTGATTGCCCTTAATTGCACTCCCCTACAGGCTTGATCGCCCCAAACTGCCCTCCCTTGCAGGCCTGATCACCCCCAACTGCCATCCCCTGCTGGCTAACTTGTGGTAGCCATCTTGTTTACACAAGGGGGAAGGATCTTTGACCACATAGGGGCAGCCAAATTGTGTGTTGGAGTGACAGTCAATTTGCACATTACTCTTTTATTAGATAGGATAGAGGCCTGCTGCATGGGTGGGGACCAGCTGGTTTGCCCTGAAGGGTGTCCTGGATCAGGGTGAGTGTTCCCTTGGGGTGTAGAGTGGCATAGGTGAGGGGCCTATGGTGGTTTGCAGGGTGGCCACAACCCCCAGCTACCCAAGCGGAGGCCCTGGTATCTGGGATTTATTTATCTTCTATAATTGAAATTTTGTAGCCTGAAGCAGAGCCAAGCCTCCTGCTCACTCTATGGATAAGGCCATTTTTATTGAGATTCATTTATCTTTTATAATTGAAACTTTTTAGCCTTGAGTGGAGGCTTGGGCCCACCAGGATATGTGGAAAGCTTGGCTTCCTCCATTTCCTGAGAAACACAAACCTCCTGCTTGCTCTGTGGCCATAGCCATGTTGGTGGGGGTTAATTTTTATATCACTCCTGATTCGCTGGTGGGCATGGCTTGTGGTATAGCAGAGTGATGGTTAATTTGCATATTACCCTTTTATTAGATAGGATATATAATTTACAGATTTATTAACTTATATATTTTAAATGAGGAGAGTATGTCAATAATCAACTTGAACTAGCCTTTTTACCTTCAGTACACATTACTTTCAATTCCTTTAAAATTACATTATTTTCATAGAGAAAGTGTGAACAGGATTTTTTTTTCATTTTGCTATAGAATAGACACTGAAAGCAAAACTTTTCAGTATTAAAATAAATACTGAAGCTCTTGAAAATATTTAATTTGTGAATTAAAACTCTATCAAGAAGTTTCTTTAAAGAAAATATTTCTGGTTTAGATTATAATATAATTTTATAATAATTTAAAAACCAGTATTGTTTTTAATTAATGTAAAATTTCACCGTTTTTGTTGTTGCTAAAACTAATTACCTCATATGAACTCAGGAAAGTTCTCAGCACTGACTTGACATTATTATAGATTGGAAGGAAAACAAAATGACATCTTGATTTATTCTAAGAAAACTGTAAAGCTTTCTCATCAGCTCAAACCTATCAATGATGTAATTCTGTGTATGATTTTTTTTTCACTTAAATTTATCATCTGGAGGGAAAGAAATAATGTTTATGGGCCATATTGGCCACAGAAACATATTTTTCATTAGAAATCAATTGTCTCCTCTGTTAGTATCTGAAGTTATACATCAACAAAACAAGTATTAGCAAATGAGCAGTTACTCAGTAAAGCATGATCTATGCCCCCAAATTACACTTTCTTCCTCATTGTTCAGGGACCTCTGTTGTGCAGAAGCAAATATCTAGAATAACTCCAAAAAATGTGTTTGCCACTTTATAGATCTTTGAGGAAATTATAAAGCACCTTTATGTGACTTTCTAGTAGGAATGTTTCATTATAACCAGAGAGAATGACAGTCCTTTCTTCAAGCTAATGATGTTATGTTAGATTTTATGAAATTTCAAGTCAATGGAATTATCTTTGATGCCAGATGTTACTTATGAAGCAATGGGTGATCTATCTTAATCACAGATTAGTCATCTGTGAAAGTATGATGTCTTTCCAATGATGTTCTCTGTACTAAGAACTAAGACACTGAGAAATAAATGCAATTCATGATAAATAGCCATCCTAGATCAGAAACTACTTTCTTTAACACATGGAAGACATGGAGTAAAATAAAACCCAAGATAGTATTATATATGGTGTATTAACACTAATCCTTAACAGGAAACAGGGATACCTTGTGTTTAAATTAAGTAATACCTTTAATCCTACAGTGTAACTCTCACAAAATCAAGTGACTCTTGCCCTCTTCAAAGTGCCAAATTCTCTTACATTTGTTGATTCCTCTTAAAATATTTTCCAAAGCAAATAATGAAACCAAAAATCAAACAATCAAGTAGAATCACAAAGCATTTTCTGACTTCATAAAAGATTAAGGCCTGCCCTACCTGGTTTGGCTTGGTGGAGAGAGTATCGGCCTGTGAACTGAAGGGTCCCAGGTTCGATTCCAGTGGAAGGTACATGCCTGGGTTGCCTCAATCTCCAGCAGGGAGCATGCAGGAGGCAACAAATTAATATGCTCTCATCGTTTATGTATTTATCTCTCTCTCCCTCTCCCTTCCTCTCTGAAATCAATATATATATATATATATATATATGAAGGATTGGGGCCTAAGTCTATTCATACTTGAGGAATATTGAATACATTGATATGTTTATTCTGCAAACAAATGATCACATTCCCAAACACAAAGCCTAATTCCCAAGTGCAGTCTCGTCATTATTGCCTTTTTCTATTTTTTCAAAGGAATTATAGAGAGCAACCATTGCATATTTCATTTGCAAAAACTTAGTTCATTTTATTTTAGACAATCTTTCAACATGAACTGACCCACATTAAACATTTTTCAAAGCAAAACATAAAAGAAGGCTGTAGGGAGTGGGGGGTGGGAAGAGGAGGAGAAGAGCTAAAACAAAGGGTTGTGGTGATTGGTATTTTTATACCAATTTTCCACTGAGAACATTTGGAGAAACTAAATATAGTGTTTTAAAATCAGTTTAAAGATTTTAAAAAGCTGCAATAGCAGAAGAAATTGGGGGTCAAAATCCTAGAGAAAACAAAATCATGGAAACCTAGTATTTGGTACTGCTTTGCCCAATAAGCATTTGCTGATTCATAATCTGTGACCTATAATTAAGTTATAGAAAGTTTAATACTGAAAGCCGTGGCTAAGGAGCTAAACAGACTCAGTGTAAATACCATAGGCTTTCTGTTGGGATCTTTAGTTTATTGTATTGTGGCTTTAGAGCTAATTAAACATAGTCCTGCCTTTAGAAAAACTGAAATAAGGTTATCTGCATTTCCCTAATAGTTTTCCAGATGCAACAAGTAAGTCTTCCCTGGAGGAAGATAAGATCATCGAGAGCCATAAATGACACCAAAATTTACTAAACACGATGTCCAGTACTTAACTAGAAGTTAACTATCATATATCAGGCAATAAGATCAATACACTAAAAAGCAAAAGAGAAAAAAACATATAAAAGAAACACAGAAGATCCATATATTGAAATTAACATAATAAAGAAAATAAAACACAAATTATGATACAGGATTTTTGGACTGGAACACAAGGTGTTCCCCTGGGCAAGATGGTTTGCCAGATTCTTTGTCTGTTGGACTTGAAGTATGAATCCATGGATGGAAGGTCATATATCAAAGTTGTAAATTTATTGAAGAACAAGTACAGAATCCCACATTGGGAGGGTGAAAGGGTCCAACCGTGTTCCTCTTTTCTCCTGGGTTATAAAAGCTGTAGTTCCTGTGTCCTAATATCCCTTGTGAATTGTCAATATAACCTTTGATTTGGTCAATATAACAACTCCTGAGCTCAAAGGTTAAATCTCACATGGAACTTATGAGGTTCTCGACCCTCATCGTCCTCCTATTCCATCTAAGCTTTCCTCCTCCTTCTTTATTTTGTAAATACTAGAGGCTGGATAGACAAAGATTTGGGCAAGAATGGGCCTTCCTTCCCTTGGCTGCCTTTCACTTCAGTTGGACTCACCTTTCTGACTTCCCAGTCTTCCCAGAGGCCCAGAGTGGCTAGGGCAGTGCGGAACGCCTGTGTCATCACCATGGCAATATGCAATCATCCTGCCCTGTCCCTGGCTGCTTAGCGCCTGTATAAGCAAATTAATCCACCATCTTTATGGGTTAATTTGCATGCTCACTCCTGATTGGATGATGGGTGTAGATAGACCTCTTGCCACTCCCAGTTTCCTTATCTTATGGAAATGTAACTGTTGTCTTTCCCTTGTGTTACAGAAATGTAATTGTTGCTGCTCCCTTGTCTAGTAATGTAACTGCACCTGGATCCCTTGTGTTATGGAAATGTATCTTCTCCCAGCTCTGTAGCCCTGTGTTTTCCCTGGGCCTCTTAATTTCTAAACATTTTCTACACCTGCCTATTCCCCTTAAAAATTCCTATTTTACTCCCAAAACTCCTTTAAATTGGAAAATCAGCAGAAATTTAGAGCCTATTAAAAAATGAAAATTCTAAAACTAAAATTTTAATAATTAACATTAAGAACTCAACAAATTGATTTAATAGCAAATTAAACTTAGCTAAAGTGAGGATTAGTATACTAGAAAATAGAGCAGTGGAAAATATCTAAATTGAAGCATAATAGAAAAAGATGGAATATACAAAAAAAGATGATGAAAGAAATATTAAGTACTAGAGGCCTGGTGCATGAAAATTCACGCACTGGAGGGGAGGCCTCTCAGCCTAGCCTGAACCCTTTCACAGACTGGGAGCCCTCAGCGGTGGGAGGCTACACAGTAGTCAGGGGAAGCAGACACCCCATCACATCTCTGCTGCTGCCACTGCCAACAGCACAAGCCTCAGCCAGCCCTGGTTACCTGAGCCTTGGGTGGCCCTGGGCAGCTGGGCAGCTGACATCTGAGGCTTGCCTGAACCTCAGGCTGGCCCTGGGTGATTGGAGAGCTGAGGGGACTGGGGGACTCCAGATGCAGCCATGTGGCAAAGCAGCCCCAGTGGGGCTTAGGAGACTAGATGCTGCCATCTTGTGGTGGTGGGTGCCACCATCTTTGAGGGCATGCCAGTCAATTAGCATATTCCTTCCTTATTGTGTGTGGGAGCCACTATCTTTGAGGACAGGGCACTCAACTATCCTGTTTCCCAAAAAATAAGAGTGTCTTATATTAATTTTTGTTCCCAAAGATGCACTAGGTCTTACTTTCAGGGGATGTCTTATTTTTCCATAAAGAAGATTATGGTACATGTTTATTGTTGAACAAAAAAAAAAAAAAGGAAATTTATTACTTGTATATGGTATGGGTAGTAGTTGTCATCACAAACCAGCTCACTGATTGACCACAGAGCAGCAGGAGCTGTTCAGGCAGTGCGAAGTCTCTTTAAATCAGGAGTCAGACACCTTATGGTAGCTTCGGGGGCCTTATATTCTAGGGAGGACTTATATTTGGGGAGGCCTTATTATCAGGGAGGTCTTATTTTCGGGAGGATGCCTTATATTACAGTGAGAGGCAAAACTGGAAGTAGGTCTTATTTTGGGGGATGTCTTACTTTTGGGGAAACAGAGTAGCATATTCCCTCCTTATTGGCTGTGGACACTGCATCTTTGTGACAGTATGAGAGTCAATTAGTATATTTCCTCTTTATTAGATAGGATGGTGGAAATGCCTAATATATGCAATTAGAATCCAAAGAGCAATATTTGAAAAATAAAGCCAAATATTTTCCAAAATTGCAAAAGGTATCAAGCCCTAGATTCAAGAATTACTGTTGAGTTTTTTTCATATTGAAAGTATATTTGCCAGGCAAAAATTTTAATTGTACTTTTGTAGTAACAACAATTATAACAGTAATCTCTATTCTATGGACTTTACATATATGAACTTATTTATTGCTCATTTAACAACTGTATAAGGTAGTTATTCTTGTTATTCTGATTTGCATTTTGAAACTGTTGTTCAAAGAAGTTAAGTAATTTTACAATGGTCAAAATCCAGTATGTGACAAAAACAGAATTCAAACTCTGGCATCTAGTTCTAAATTCCAGCTCCTAACCACTATGCACACTTTAATGTAAATGATGAATAACACTTTTTTAGGAAAATATTGATCAAAACATTCTCCAAGAGCTTTAAAATCCAAATTAATTTTAATGTAATTATTACAGTAAGTCTTTAATTTAAAAAATTGCCTGAAAGTCCATTTCTTGAAACAGTATGACAAAATAATTTTTAAAATTGAATATGGACAAAGATCATTGCTTTTAAAATGCAACACTAATCTGCAGTGCCAAGAAGTACATACAGTTCTTGCAAAAAATTTAAAAATTTTGTATAGTGTAACTGGTTCTCTGTGCTATTGTAAATATTGGATCTGTCTTATCCTGTCTAATAAAAGAGTAATATGCAAATTGACCATCACTCCAACACACAAGATGGTCAAAGGTGGCTGCCCCCATGTGAACACAAGATGGCCACCACAAGATGGCCTGCAGGGGAGGGCTGTTGTGGATGATCAGGCCAGCAGGGGAAGGGCAGTAGGGGGTACCAAGCTTGAAAGGGAAGACAGTCAGGGGAGGGGACTCAGGCCTTCAAGGGAAGACACTTGGGAGGGACCCAGGCCTACAGGGGAGGGCAGTTACGAGGTGAGCAGGCCTGCAGGGGAGGTCAGTTGGGGACAACCAGGCCTGTAGGGAAGGGCAGTTGGGAAGAACAGACCTGCAGGGGAGAGCAATTAGGGGTCACCAGGCTGGCAGGGGAGGCCAATTTGGGGCAATCAGGCTAGCAGGGGAGCAGTTAGGAGTCAATCAGGCTGGTAGGAAGGCTAGTGGTTGGGAGACAGCACTCCTGGATTGTGAGAGGGATGTCTGATCACCCATTTAGAGATGAGATGACAAGTTCTGATGGCACTAGGGTCTTTGTTGCTGGCCATTGGGTTCCAAGACTGTCTGAATTTTCTGTCTTTCCTGAATTTGAGTGCTTAGTTCTGCCATTGACTCAGTTAGCTGGTTCAAAATTTACCAGGCAACCAGAAAACACACAACTTTGGGATAACACAAAAAAAACCAACAACAACATCCGCATAATTGGGGTTCCAGAAAGAGTGGAAACTGAACAAGGATTAGAGAACCTGTTTGAAGAAATAATGACAGAAAATTTCCCCAATATAGAAAAGAAAAAACCCACAAAAATCCAGGAAGCTCACAGAGTCCCAAACAAAATGAACCCCACAAAACCGACACCAAGGCACATTATAATTAAATTGGCAAACACCGATGAGAAAGTAAGAATCTTAAAAGCAGCCAGAGAGAAACAGAAAGTTACCTACAAAGAAGCCCTCATAAGACAAGCTACTGATTTCTCAACAGAAACTCATCAAGCCAGAAAGGAATGGAATGAAATATACAAAGTCATGCAAAGGAAGGGTCTGAATCAAAGAATACTGTACCCTGCAAGGCTTTCAATCAAAATTGAAGTTGAAATCAGAAGCTTCACAGACAAAAAAGGATTAAGGGAATATATTGCCACCAAACCAGCAATGCAAGAAATCTTAAAGGGTCTGCTGTAATAAAAAGAAATAGGAAGCGAAAAAGAAACTCTGGTCTAAAGACTAAAAATGCCAACAGATAAATATGTATCAATAATAACTTTAAATGTAAATGGATTAAATGCTCCAATCAAGAGACATAGGGTAATGCAAATAAATGAATCTGGACCACCAACTTACACCAAATACAAAAATAAACTCAAAATGGATACAGGACTTAAACATAAGATGGGAAACCATAAAAATACTAGAGGAATCCACAGGAAACACAATCTCAGATATATGCAGAAAGAACTTCTTCACTGATACTGCTCCAAAGGCAATGGAAGCTAAAGAAAAAATAAACAAATGGGACTACATCAAAATAAAAAGCTTTTGCACGGCAAAAGAAACCATCAACAAAACAACAAGAAAGACCACTGTATGGGAGAACATATTTGCTAATGTTATCATTGATAAAGGTTTAATCTCCAAAATCTACAGCCAATTTATGCAACTTAACAAAAGGAAGAGAAACAATCCAATAAAAAATTGAGCAATGGACCTAAATAGAGCCTTTTCGAAAGACAACCGAAGGAAGGCCAAGAGACACATGAAAACATGTTCAAAGTCACTAATCATATGAGAGATGCAAATCACAACAACAATGCGATACCATCTTACACTGGTCAGAATGGCAATCATCAACAAATCAACAAAAGACAACTGTTGGCGAGGATGCGGAGAAAAAGGAACCCTTGTAAACTGTTGGTGGGAATGCAAATTGGTGCAGCCACTGTGGAGAACAGTATAAAGTTTCCTCAAAAAACTAAAAATGGATCTCTCATTTAACCCAGCAATCCCACTCTTAGGAATTTATCCTAAGAAATCACAAACACCAATCAGAAAGGATTTGTACACCCTTATGTTCATAGCCGCACAATTTACAATAGCTACAATTTGGAAACAGCCTAGGTACCCGTCAGCAGATGAGTGGATCAGAAAACTATGGTACATCTACACAGTGGAATTCTATGCTGCCATTAAAAAGAAGGAATTCTTACCATTTGCAGCGACCTGGTTGGAACTGGAGAGCCTTATGCTTAGTGAAATAAGCCAATCAATGAAGGAGAAGCACCACATGATCTCACTCATTTGTGGATAATAAAGAATATTATAAACTGATGAACAAAAGGATAAATACAGAGGCAGTAAATCATTAAACAGACTGTGAAATAACAGCAGAAAGATTAAGATTAGGTGAGGTAGATAAGAGATCAATCAAAGGACTTGTATGCATGCATATAAGCATAACCAATGAACATAGACACTGGGAGTTTAGGGTAAGCCTGGGAGGGAGGGGGACAATATGGAGATATGTATAAAAAATTAATAAAAAAAAGATGCTATTCCAAGTAGGAAAAAAAATCATAATAGTATTTTCCAATGTTTAAGTGCTAACTAAATGCCAATAAGTTTACAACCGTTATTTTATTTAATGCGTAAAATATGCAGAGACCAGAACTCAGTTAGCAAAGCAGAGGGATACTTGATCACTGGTTGAGGATTGAGTTACCGCATTGGATATCTAGCTATTGGACAGGTCAAGAACCAAAATATATCCCAGCATCAAATGTGTTAAAGCAATAGGAGAGTTATCGAAACTTATTTAATAAGATATAATCTCTATAATAAATGAATTATTAATTTAATAATGGTCCAAGCTACCTAAATAGCAAATTCAATAACTAGTTAAAATTTACTGTATTTTATCTTATTTAATCTTCACAATAACCATGTGAGATAGCTGTTAACATCCCTGTTTTGTAGACTAAAAACCTAAGGCTCAGAGATATTAGAAGAGATATGATTTTAGATATAGATGCAGTTAAAGTCATTGGCCTTGATACAATTTTTTTAGTTAGATTTGTTAGTAAAATAATTAGAACATAGCTTAACTATTGTAAGACAGATAAAACTGATTAACAAGATCAAAGTTTATTACTCAGTCACATAGAATCCAGGGCTTAAAGGAGGCCTCTACCCTTTTCAACCACCATTCCATCTCTAGATCCCAGGAGTCTATTCTAATATTCACCTTTGCCCAAACAGAGAAGAGAGTTCTTACCTTTTAAGAAACAGCCTAAAAGGCATACACATATATCCACGGCATATAATGCAAAATAGCACTTACTGAAACGTGCGTATTTCATGTTGCAGTAGGCAAGACCATGCATTTGCCTAGCATGTGAATAAGCATTCGCTCTAGGCAGTACAGTATATGGAAGAAGTACCTGATGTCTTTTTGTATGGTTTATTTCTGAAAATGTGCTACAAGGAGTAATATTTTTATTTTGTAGTGTACACTAGAAAATATATGCTAGAATTCATCTTAACAGAGCAGCCTTTTTATGTCTAACAAGGAAAAGCACTACTCTACAATTTAAAAAATATATATATACATATATCCACCTGAATGCCAACCCAGCACAATGACACATCCACAAAGAAAAAAATGATGAAAATGTTCATTAGTATCACATTTCATCTATTGAGCATATATGTCTTCCAGCAAGTTGTGTGAAGAAACTGGCAGTAAATACATGGCTAATTTTTCACATTGAAGCATACTGGCAGACTAGGGACAATGTATTTTCTAAATTCAAAATAGGGTCTGAGATGAAAAGTATGACTTCATGACAACAATAATGCCTATAAAAACATTGAATGATTACATAGGGCTTGCTTTAGTGGCACAGCTCAGTAATGTGTTTAATATCTTAAGTAACAAAAGTCATCCTTTTAGCATAAAAATATTGCAATTTTTATAGTTGAAAATAAAAATAAAACAGAAGAATTTCTATGAGACTAGTGAGAGTTTCACTCTTTCCTAACAATTTTTTTTCAATGATTGGAGAAAAAAATAGATGTAAAAAATTATTAGGTGCAGCCCTAGCCAGTATTGCTAAGGGGTTAGTTAGAGTGACACCACTTGTACCAAAAGAGATATGTAGCTGGGTAGCAGATTCGATCCCTAACTCCAGAGGCAACCAATCGATATGTCTTTCTCTCTCTTCCTCTCTTTTTTTCTCTCCCTCTCTCTCTCCCTTCATGTCTTCTTTCCACTCTCTTTAAAAAAAAAATCAATGGAAAAAATATTCTTTTGTGAGGATTAAAAAAAAAATTATTGGACACATTTACAAACAATGTGCAAATACAACAGAACTTTCCAGAGTTTAAAGTAAACAATGAATAGATTAGGAATTAATGGATCGAGCTTCTGAATGGAAATGCTCTCCATTTAGAAAAAAATTATGTTTAAATATTTAGAATGATCTAACAATTAAAGCCATTTATAATGCCCTCATCATTCATGAGATAAGGTTTTCTACTTCCATTAAAAAAATAATAATAACAGGAATCTGACTCAAACTATATATATATGTTGTTTTTTTTTCTTAATTTCAGAGAGGAAGGGAGAAGAGAGAGATTGAAACATCAATGATGAAAGAGAATCATTGATCAGCTGCCTCCAGCACACCTCACATTGGGGATTGAGTCCAAGATTCAGAAACATGTGCCCTGACCGGGAATCAAACCATGATCTTCTGGTTCATAGGCTGACACTCAATCACTGAGCCATGCTGGCCAAGTTCAAACTAACTATTTTCAAACTTAATATGTATGTCTTGGTGAAAAGTTGTAAACATCCTTTTCACAATTATGAAACTGATATGATTACCAATTTAAATATTATTTTTAAATTTCTAAAATGTTTAATTTATCTAAACTTCATTATTTAAATCTATTCTAAATATTCTTTAGAGTCTTAGTTGAGAAAAACTGTCCTAAACATTTTACCATTAATCTCATAATTTAGGAAAAAGTTTATGGGATGAAGAAACTTCCATTTGGCATTTATTTCAGCATCTAAAGCAAAAATTACAGAAGTTCAAAAAAGCAGAAAGCTGTACAGTGAACTTCAGAAAAGTATAAATTTGAATATAATATTATTTTATTCTTACTCTGATAAATTTTAATCAAACTATATGTTAATGGTATATCATCATAATGTCAGTTTTTTAATTCAATATGCCTCATTATTTGAACTATCTAGTTTTTCCTATTGACATTTATACTATTTTTATTGATTTTTTATTGGATCTCTAGTTTTATATCCTCTCAACAATGACTTAATAGAGAATCACAACTTACCTCATTCTTTTTAATATGTATAAAACAGTTTTCTTTTATCTACCATACCCAGCATAATCATAGAAATGACCATGTGAGTTTGGTAGAATTCATTTTGTATAAAACTGTCCAGGCCCTCTACTATTTTTGAGAAATGTATGTTATTTTTTCATCTATGGGACAAAGTGGGTGGGTTTTTAGTTTTATTTTGTTGGTGTGTTTTTGGTGTTTTTTTGTTTTGTTTTATTTTTGTATTATCATTATATTATCTTTTAGTACTTTCTGGACCTACATACCAATCAAAAAAATAACAAAAAGGATTCATATGTGTTTTGGTTTTTTTTTATTTGTTTGTTTTTACTTCCCCTGCTTGATGCTCCCTGTTTTCAAAACAATCATGTAGCAGAGATCCGAGGCTGCAGAACAAGATGAATTGAGCAGAAGACGATCATTAGGAGGAACAATGTGGCACTCATCATTCTGTGCTGTCACAACACCATCTGTGTTGCACCCGACCAGAGCAACTTTGACATGACAAATAAACCTCTTAGGGAAAATGGGGATTCTATTAATTGTCCTACTGTCTGGCCAAACACTATTGATATACCCTCCCCTAAGGCAGTCCCATACATTATTGAATTAACAATAGCAATAAATTATGATTTTTAAAATAACATTTATTTTCTCTGGATAAAAAAATAAGATTTAAAGTACTGCAATCTCAATAGGATGGTATAAATATATTTATGTGGCTTGGCAATTATGTTTATGCCTCAGTTGGGGGACTGACTCCAGTAATATTATTTTTTCCACCCACTAATAAATATTGTTCAGTGAAACTGCATGTGTCCTCACGGCCATCATTTCTCTCAACTGCAAAAAGTATTGTGGTGATTGGTTTAATAACTTTTTTTTTAATCCTCACCAAGGATATGCTTTAAATGTGTTTGTTTTTTTTGAGATAGAGAAACATCATTGTGAGATCTATGTTAGTGGCCTTCCATCTATGCCCTGACTAGGGATTGAACCCACAACCTTTTGGTGTACAGAATGATATTTCAACCAACTGAGCCACCCAGGCAGGACAGTTCAAATAATTTTTGATCTGCTGGCACTGACCTTTTCCTGAACATTACTATTATTAACAATAATAATGACAGCTAACATCTATTAAAGGATATGTGTCAGGTACCCTGCTAACTCTCTATGTGGATTATCTTATTTAAAGCTCCTAACAATTTATGAGCTACAGGCTTAATAAACCCCATTATTTTCTAGATCAGAAGTTAGTCAACATTTTTGGTAAAGGGCCAGATATTAAATATTTCAAACAGCATCATAGTCTGTCATAGCTACTCAACTGATATTGTGGTGCAAAATCTACATAGACAATATATAACTAAGTAAAAGTAACTGTATTCAATGACACTTTACTTACAAAAATTAAAAAATCTTTTTTTTATTGATCATCTCTTTAATTCTGAAAACATTTTAGGATTTTTTTTTTCATTTGGGATTAATGAGCTGATAATCCTTGTAAGCACAGTACATTATTTTTAAAAATAACTCAAAGCGGATAAAATGTGACTACTAAAATAACTACTTTTCAACATAACTTTTTTTAAAATTTTTTATTATGTTGCATGTATACATATCTTCGTATTGCCCCTCCCCCACCCGCCTCCCAGGGATACCCCAAACCCCTAGTGTCTTGTGTTCATTGGTTATGCTTATATGCATGCATACAAGTCCTTTGATTGATCTCTTATCTACCCCACCTCTCCTTAATCTTCCTGCTGTAATTTTACAGTCTGTTTAATGCTTTACTGCCTCTGTATCTATCCTTTTGTTCATCAGTTTATAATGTTCTTTATTATCCACATATGAGTGATATCATGTAGTGTTTCTCCTTCATTGACTGGTTTATTTCACTGAGCATGAGGCTCTCTAGTTCCATCCAGGTTGCTGCAAATAGTAAGAATTCCTTCTTTTTAATGGCAGCATAGAATTCCATTGTGTAGATGTACCACAGTTTTCTGATCCACTCATCTGCTGATGGGCACCTAGGCTGTTTCCAAATTGTAGCTATTGTAAATTGTGCAACTATGAACATAGAGGTGCATAAATCCTTTCTGACTGGTGTTTCTAATTTCTTAGGATATATTCCAAAGAGTGGGATTGCTGGGTCAAATGGGAGTTCCATTTTTAGGTTTTTGAGGAAACTCCATACTGTTCTCCACAGTGGCTGCACCAGTCTGCATTCCCACCAACAGTACACAAAGGTTCCTTTTTCTCCTCATCCTTGCCATCACTTGTTGTTTGTTGATTTGTTGATGATTGCCATTCTGACAGTTGTGAGATGCTATCTCATTGTCATTTTGATTTGCATCTCTTGGATAATTAGTGACTTTGAACATGTTTTCATGTGTCTCTTGGCCTTCCTTCTGTCGTCTTTTCAAAAGGTTCTATTTAGGTCCATTGCCCATTTTTTTATTGGATAATTTATCTTCTTTTTATTAAGTTGTATAAATTGGCTGTAGATGTTGGGAGATTAAACCTTTATCAGTGAGGACATTTGCAAATATATTTTCCCATACAGTGGTCTTTCTTGTTGTTTTGTTGATGGTTTCTTCTGATGTGCAAAAGCTTTTTATTTTGATGTAGTCCCATTTGTTGATTTTCTCTTTAGCTTCCATTGCCTTTGAAGCAGTATCAGTGAAGAAGTTCTTTAAGCATATGTAAGAGATTGTGCTGCCTGTGGATTCCTGTAGTATTTTTTTAAGCATTTAAAATTTTATTGACCTTAGAAAAGTTAAACTTAAGGTCACACCTCTAAGTTTGATATACTATATACAGATCATGCAGAGTATGACTATGAAGAGATACAAATTAGTCCATGCCCAAAGGTTTACTAAAGAATCACCTTCATAAATACATATAAAATTCTTGTGAAGATAGGACTGTCCAGGTTTTCTGAGACATTTTCAAAGTGACCTCAAGCACAAAATGTACACACCATTGTGAATACATACGTATTCCAGACTTTGTGCCTCTATTACAGCCCATCAAAGATTTGGCTTCCTGACTTATAAAACTAAATGAACTGAAATGATATTCTGCTTCTTAGCTGAAAAACCACAGGACCTATAAATATGTAGATAATTACTCCAAAATATGGAGATACAAATACCAGCACTTTATTTTAAAAAGCGAACACAAAAAAAGGTGTAAATTCCAAAGTGTTTAAATGCTTCCATTTTGGATAATTCAATTAAGAATGAATACAAATTTTTTCCCAGAGCTAATACATCACTAGTCTCTATTAAGGAAAATGAATTCTAAAAATTAACATGGTTTTCAGTAATTCAAATTTCACTATACAAAAACCTAGAGACCAATAGTATCCAACAGCTACAAAAGATAAGCTAGACTTTTTGATGTAGTCAACTTTATCAATGTTTGTCTAGGTCTGTATATATACACACACACACACTCATAAGGAAAATGTACACTCTATAGTTTCTTATAAAATAGCAAATAAGGAGTAGATGTGGGAGATGTAGAAGAGGAAAGAGAATTCAGAAAGTCCTTCTCTTCAGTAACTTTTTCTTCAGAATCATCAAAAAGCAACCACTTCCCCTCATACTCCTTTAAGCTTTGCACTACATCTGAAATTTTGTTCTTGAATCCACTAATGTTAATGCTTGTTTGGTCACTGGATTCCTTGTTCCTATCAGATTCATGGGTCCCATTAGTAGTGTTAGTCTCAGAATTTCTATTTTCAGCAAATGCTGTACTGGTACCTTTGTCAGGATTAGATACTTTGTTGTATAGCTCATAATCTGCTTTGCTCTTTTGTCCTCCAAGAAGTCCAATAGCTTCTACCTCCGTCTGCAAGATGGCGTGGTCTCCGCGTTAGCGCTGGTGGCTCCAGCAGACAAAAACCCTGTAGCAGTGGGGCTGTTTGGTTAAGAGAGCCCTGTCCAGCAGTCCCCCACCTTCTTCTGGAGGGTAACTGACTCTTAACTTGCCAACAAATACTCCCAGTGCGACTCTCAGCTGCTCTCTCCGCCTGCCCAGCAATAAGACTCCAGACACGTCTGTCTATTCTGCTGCCATTTTTCTTCCCCCCTCTAAAAAATCTTAAAAGAAGAAGAAAAAGAGGGCCGCATGCTGGAAGTGGGCCACTCTTTGCCTGTGCCTATTCCAGATGATGAAATTGAGGTTTATCAAGGTTAAATAACTCATCCAAGGTCACTAAGTAATGAGGCTGACATTTGAAAATAGAAAAATTCCAAACCTGGGCTCCTAACCACTGTATTACAGTGCCTCTGTGATTCTGTCATTTCTCATATTCTCAGTGATGAATAGAAAGATTAAGAAAATGTGAAAATTGCTGAAACCGGTTTGGCTCAGTGGATAGAGTGTCAGCCTGTGGACTGAAGGGTCCCAGATTCGATTCTGGTCAAGGGCATGTACCTTAGCTGCAGGCACATCTCCAATTGGAGGCGTGCAGGAGACAGCTGATCAATGTCTCTCTCTCTCATTGATGTTTCCAACTTTCTATCCCTCTCTCTTCCTCTCAGTAAAATATCCAATAAAATGTATTTTAAAAAAGAAGAAGAAGAAAGAAAATGTGAAAATGGTAGTCTTAACAACTGGTGCTGCAATTTCTTTGAGAGAGAAATTATTTGTTCTACAGGAGTCTTGATCAGGCACATGGGAAAAGTTGAAAACCAAACACAATTGTCAGCAGGCCTCAAGATAAGAGAAAATATATGAACAGAAATTTTGAGGCACAGTACAATAAGTAGAGGGAAAGATAATAATTGCTGAATGTGTTCTTGGTAATTTTAGTCTGAATTACAAAACAAAAAAGTCAACAAATATGAATGATTTTTTAAAAAGAGGAAATTAGGAATTTCTAACATTGTTACCTGGGCTACAAGTAATAGAAACAACCTCAGAGGCTTAAAAATTGCAGAAAGACCTTTTCTCACATAATCTAATTTAAAAAGTGGGATAGGTTACAGGAGTGGCAGATTTAAGGATCCACCTCTGTTCCTCTACTTCCACCTCAGCCCTCTCCTCTTCTATGTGTCAGTTCTATTACTAGAAAGGCTTTCTCCATTGGAACAAGAAGACTGACTATAGCAACTGTGGCTGGGTGCTTCCTTGTTCATCTATTGTGAGAAAATTAGAAGGAAAAAAATCCTACCCTCCCAACAAGGAGGGAAATGTCCTTTCTTCCCATCTGATTAGGTTAAATCCTCTGAATTAAAAAGTAGCTCCCCAAAGTCCCAAGTACTTAGGGTTTAATTATGAACTCCCACACCATTCTCTGGGAAGGAGAATGGATTTCCTGAGATCAGCCTACTAACCATCATATCATGTGCAGCTATAAATGTGGCCATTTCACTCTGCAACAAGATTAATTTAAAACAACAAAGAAAAATCAAAAAAAAAAATCTTGGCTTTCCATTAATGTGGAGCTGATCCCTGTCTTAGAAACTATCACTGTGCTTTCTGAGTCATCAAACACTGAGGTCTACTTTATGCCAGGAAATGTGACAGACCTGAAGTTAAAGAAAGATTGACAGTCATCTGTGGAAGAGAGCACATGAAAAGATATTTTGAAGCAATCTACTAAGAGGTTTAACGGTGACATAACTGGAGTGTTAGGACTCTGTACTCCAAACTGAGAGCACAAAAAAAGGTTTATAAAAGAGACAGTTTTGTCAAGGATTGAGCCTAGACCTCTGAACCAGGAGGTCACAGTTTGATTCATGGTTTGATTCCTGGTCAGGGCACATGCCCAGGTCCATGGCTGGATCAAGAGTATGAGACATGCAGGAGTCAGCCAATCAATGATTATCTCTCATCATTGATGTTTCTATCTCTCTCTCCCTCTCCCTTCCTGTCTAAAATGAATAAAAATATATTAAAAAAATAAAACAGATGGTTTCACTCTAATTCGTTAATTTTGTAAACAGAAATTAAGGCTATAGGCCACATTATCCAATATATATGGACACATACAACAACAAAAAAATGTTTTTCTTATGCTAGCATAGATATGGCTAGGTATTTCTCACAATATCACAACATTCTTGAAAGGCACTATGTTAGGCACCAGTAAAGGTTAGAAGTGATATGTGTATACACTATGCTCAAATATACAGAAGTATACATATGGGAAACTAATATATTTATCATGTGAAGAGAACATAAGTATTCACATTCATTTACATCCCCTTAAAAATCTAAAAATTAAGCTTAGGTATTCAAGGTTAAACTATAGGGTTGAGAGAGACATATCATTTTTATTTTGCAGAAGAAACATATTTGGAAAATTGCTGCAGGACCCTTTAATTGTGTAATTTATTTGAAATGGGTCCATATTTTATCTAGAGGATATTCATTTCCTTAATAACTTAATCTGGCATAACTTGCTGAGAAGACAGCCTGCTCTTGCATTTAAGGGAAGCACTCTTGGTAATAAGTAGTTGAACATTTTAGAAGGGAAATCACTTAATCTACCCAATGTAGAGCTTTAGAAGGAATACATTAATGTGTAAAGGAAAGAAGTACCCAAAGTATACATGATTTTAAATTATCTTTTTCCTAGACAAAAATGTGTAGTACTATGGCTTTCAAGGATACATTAAAAATTCAATAATAAAGTATTTTTCTTAGAATTATTTTAAGACAGGCTTCCTCAGCCACAGCACTATTGGTACTTTGGCCTGAGCAATCCTTTGTCTTTGCAGCTGTCCTGTGCACTGGGGGACGTGTAGCAGCCACTTTGGCCTCTACCCATTAGATGCCAACAGCATTGTTGTGAAAATTTCAAAAAATGTCTCCAGACATTGTGAAATATCCCCTGGGGAGCAAAATTGTCCTGGTTGAGAACTATAACATCTTACAAAATAATTTTATTGTCAATCTACAGTGCTATAATATTACATAATAGTTAAATTCTTATATAGTATTAGTTTTAGTACTATATAATAAAAGCCTAATATGCTAAGTACCTGGTCATGCAGTCAGCCATTCAACCACTCAAAGCAATCAGGCCTGAGTTGTCAGTTGAACATCCCCCTAGGGGTCCTGGACTACAAGAGGGTATAGGCAAGGCTGAGGGACTCCTTCCCAAAGGACCCCCCACCCAGTGTATGAATTTTGTGCAGTGGGCCTCTGGTATATAAATAATCATTTGTGGAAAAATAATAAGCAAGCTGTTTCCCAAGTTTAATTAGGAAATATTCTCAAGACCTGCATAAATTATTGAAACAGTTTAAGGGTCATGAGAATCATGAAGTCAAGAGAGATAAAATGAATTTGCAGTAATTTCAAAATTGATTATCACATATGAAAATGTCATTTCTGCCAAGACTGGTTTTGCTCAGTGGATAGAGCATCAGCCTATGGACTGAAAGGTTACAGGTTTGATTCCTGTTGAGGGCATGTACCTTGGTTGTAAGTACATCCCCAATAGGGGTATGGAGGAGGCAGCTGATTGATGTTTCTCTCTCATTGATATTTCCAGCTCTCTGTCCCTCTCCCTCCTTCTCTGAAAAAAAAATCAATAAAATATATTTTTTTAAAAAGAAAATATCATTTCTGATATTAGACTTATGATCAGCAAAAAGTGGCCTGCATCATCTAAGAAATTTGGTAAATCAATGATAAGGGAAACATACTCAACCAAAACAAGCTAGACAAAGTTTATGATTTAAGAGCAATTAGAAAGTGGTGATAAATAGAAGATTCAAATAAAGGCTTAACACACAGAGGTTGGGAGAACCAGTAATTCTCAAGGAGTCGGGTACTAAGTAGGAGTCAGAGCCATCCTCTTCTAACCCATGTTCTGTGCATCACCTTGGGGACACAGACAACATCAAAAAGGTAGAAACTTGCCTGCTTGAAAAATCCTAGGAGATATAACCATTTTAAAAAGGAATATTAAGTAACTACAATTGAAATATTTTTGAACTATTAATTAATGTATACATATTTCTATACTTATGATATCATTTCCTTCAATCTGGCTCCCTACTTAAAATCTCTAACATATTTTTGCCTGACACATAGAAGGCACAACAAAATATTTTAATGAAGAATTGGATATTTGATAAATGGCTTCTATCCTATCTAATAAAAGAGTAATATGCAAATTGATGGTACCTATGCTACACGCACCAGCCACACCTACCAGCCAATCAGAGTGAGTATGAAAATTATCCCAACCAAGAAGGCTAAAGCCACAGAGAAAGCAGGAGGGAGGCTTGGGTTGCCCCTGGCAATGGAGGAGGCCAAGCTTTCTGCAAACCCTGGCTGGCCCAGGCCTCCACTAAAGGCAACAAAGTTTTAATGGCTGTGTGAGCAGAAGGCTTGTCTCTGCTCCAGGATACAAAGTTTCACTTGTAGAAGATAAATAAATATCAGATACCAGGGCCTCTGCTTGGGTCACCAGGGGGTGTGGCTGTCCTGCAAACCACCACAGGGCCCTTGCCCAGACCACCCCACTCCTCAAGGGAGTACCCACCATAATCAAGGACACTCTTCAGGGAAAATCAGTAGGCCCCCACCTGTGCACCAGGCCTCTATCCTATCTAATAAAAGAGTAATATGCAGATTGACCATCACTCCAACACACAAGTTGACTACACCCATGTGGTCAAAAGATCCTGCCCCCATGTGGACACAAGATGGCCAGCAGGGGAGGGCAGTTAGGGTTAACCAGGCCTGCAGAGTAGGACAGTTAGGGGTGACCAGGCTCACAAGGGAGGGAAGTTAGGGGCAACCAGACTGGCAGAGTAGCAATTAGGCATCAATCCGGCTGGCAAGGGAGTGGTTAGGGGGTAATCAGGCTGGCAAGCAGAAGCAGTTAGGGGCAATCAGGAAAGCAGGTATGTGAGCAGTTGGGAACCAGCTAGTCCTGGATTGTGAGAGGGATGTCCAACTAACCATGTAGGCCCGATCCAGTTGGATATCCCTCTAGTGGTCCCAGATTGGAGAGGGAGCAGGCTGGGCTGAAGGACACCTCACCCCTGTGCATGAATTTCATGCACCAGGACTCTAGTTACTTCTATAAAAACCAACATTCCATAAAGAACACTTCTTAGCAAGAAGTCTCTCTTTGAGGGATCTTTATTTTTTTTATTTTTACACTGCACTATATTCAATACTATCTCTAAAAGTAATTCAGGTTCTAAAACCTTCAATTCTTCATGATGTCATAGTATTTACAGCAGCACTTTTAATACCCTGACACTTTCAAGTAACTGATGGTATATGTTATATAAGGAAAAGTTAGTTTTTTATCTGGAGAGCTAAAATCAATGTTGTAGAGAGAGAAAAGTAAGAAAATATGAAGAAAGCACTTCCCCACAACATAAAATAAAGGTTATACATTAATAAAATATATTCATTAGTTAAATTAAAATAGAAATAATTAGTTTTGAATAACTAAGTCTCCATATACTCTTCTGACAAGGTTAAAAAAAAATACAAAACAGGCTTCATGTTTTAAATGTTGCACTGGAGCAAAATTCTCTTAAATCCTATTCATATGTTAAGACTTCATATGTTTACATGGATCCTGGATACAGCAGGAAGTCAAAGCTAGATGTACCATCCAAAAGGCAAAAGTATTCATTTTCCTGTTCCTCCAGGACATAAAGAGAGGTCAAAAATTTTCAACTTTGGCTACATGTCATAATCACCTGTAGAGCTTAGCATAGTACTGCTGTCCAGATACATACTCAGAAATTCAGATTTAATTGATCTGGGTTGGGGCTAAAGCCTCAATATTTTTAAGACCCCGACAGATAATTCTAATATGAAAAAATACTAAGATATACACATAATTAAAAGCCAAGTAAACAAGAAAAGAGGGAGAATCAGCAAATATTTCTAAAAACTGTCAACTAATATTTTATCACTTGTTAATATAGTTCATTACATGCATCATAGTCAGAAACTACAAGGCATCTTTTGTCACTATATATCAGTGTTTGCAACAGTAAGAAATTCAGATGAGAATTTTGATTGCTACATATCAACTTGAATTACAAATATCTTGCCTTTTCTCTCATCAAACCTTTGTTAGCACTGTGAAAATTTTAAAGACATTCTTTAATATTAAAAAGTACATTTTTTATTGTGAAAATCAATATAGATTTTTTTCATGAAAAGATTGCCCTTCATCAAAATTGATGACACAAAAAATGGAAAGGACCTGGCTAATGTCATTATAAATCAGTAGTCAATGTAGTCATCCTATATAATAAAAGGCTACTATGCAAATTGACTGAATGGTGAAACAATCACTCACTATGGTGGTCAGTGCACTCTCACAGGAGGAGCACTGCTCAGCCAGAAGCTGGGTTCACAAGTGGTGAGCATAGAGGCAGTTGGGGGAGCCTCCCTTGCCTCCACAGCAGCTCTAAGGATGACTGACTGCCAACTTAGGCCCACTCCCCAGACTGTGAGAGGACATAGGCCGGGCTGAGGGACACCCCCAAGTGCACGAATTTCATGCACTAGGCCTCTATCCCTATATAATAAAAGGCTAATATTGCAAATAGACTGAACAGTGGAACCACCTGAACAACCAGTCACTATGCTGTGCCTTGACCACTAAGGGGCATGTGTGGAACATGGTGGGCATTGGCCATGGCAGGTGAGTAGAGATGCCAGACCAAGGCAAGGTGCTAGTTACTATTATCAGGGTGAGCCCTGATGGTTACTTGGGCTGTTTACAGTTTAAGATTATTCTATAGAATTAGAATTCAAAAATTCCAGTAATTTTTTAAGTTTTAATTTTTTAAGTTTTAAATTTAAAACGTTGGCTTTAAAATGTGGACTATGTTATCTCAACCATAATGATTTCTACTCCCATAACATCTCTACAAACTGCCATGCATCTTGATATTCCATTGTGCCTGAGCTATCCCTTCATTTTCCACTTCCTTCTGTGAAAATTGAGGTACTAATGCAATCCAGTGGTCCAAGCTGGATGAAATATAGATGTACTAGAGGCCTGGGGCATCCCTCAGCCCAGTCTGCTTCCTCTCATAGTCCAGGAGCCCTCAGGGGTGGGAGGCAACCCAGTGATCAGGGGAAGGCAATGCCCCAATCATACCTCTGATGCTGCCACTGTTGGCAACGCAAGTCTCTGTTGGCCCTGGTTGCCTAAGCCTTGGGAGACCCTGGGTGGTTGGGCAGCTGACATTCGAGGCTTGCCTGTGCCTCGGACTAGCCCTGAGAGGCTGGGAGGCTGAGGGGCTGGGGGGACTCTTGAGGCAGATAGGTGGAGCAGTCAGACCTGCCTGGGGGCAAACTATGCCTTGCCATATACCTGCCACCCCAGAGAAACAGAGGGAACTGGCACCACCATCTTGTGATTGTAGGTACCACCATCTTTGAGGGCATGGCATCAATTAGCATATTCCCTCCTATTGGTTGTGGGTGCTGCCATCTTTGTGAGGGTGTGCTGGTTAATTAGCATATTTCCTCTTTATTAGATAGGATAACTGGTAAATATGGTAATGGCTCCAAATAACTGCTTACAGCATTCAAATGCTCACATCATCTACAGAATGGAAGCAGTTAGAATTTTTTCAGAAGCTTTTTTCCCCACTACCATTTACCCCTTCTATATCTTCTTCCACTTCCACCCATCCTCTCCCTACCCCTGCAATCACCACACTATTGTCCATGTCCATGAGTTTTTTCTCTTTTTGTTTCCCTTTTTGTTCAATCCCAGCTTCATCAGAGCTGTGTGCCTGCTTCTCTATCTATGAGTCTGTTTCTATTTTACTTGGTAGTTCAGTTTGTTCATTAAATTCCACATATAAGAGAAATTATGTGGCTCGGTAGTTAGAGTACTGACCTGAGGAATGAAGGTCATGAATTCATTTCTGGTCAAGGGCATGTTCCTTGATTGCAGGCTCAGTTCTCAGTCCTGGCCCTGGTCAGGGTGGATTTTGGAGGCAACCAATCAATATGTCTTTCCTACATCGATGTTTCTCTTCCTCTGTTTCTAACCCTTTCTTCCATTCTTTCTAAAAAAATTAAAGGAAAAAATATATCTAGGTAAGGATTAATAAAAAAGAAAAAGAAAAAAAATATGGTAATTGTCTTTCTCTGACTGGTTTATTTCACTTAGCATAACGTTCTCCAGGTCCATCCATGCTGTCACAAAGGGTATAATTTTCTTCCTTTTTACAGCAAAGTAGTATGTCATTGTGTAAACTACCATAGCTTTCTTAACCAATCATCTATTGATGAGCACCTGGGCTGTTTCCAGATCTTAGCTATTGTAAGTAACACTGCAATGAACATAGGGGTACATACATTCTTTCAAATTTGTGTTTTGAGTTTCTTTGGATAAATGCCAAGAAGTGGAATCGGCAGGTCATTTAGTAGCCTTCTTAAACTCTAACTTTCATGGCTTCTGCTATTTTCTCTTCAATCAGTAGTTAATAAATAGCACAGTGGTAATCTTGAAATCTGGTCACTTTTGTTTTCTGTGTTTAGCTTTATAAGCATTTGGAACTGCTCTAAACCATGAATATATGTCTATAATCTTAAATATGTAATAAATATAAATCTTTCATCTGCATTACACATAGTAACTTAGAATAGGTTATATGTGAAACAAATCTTCAGTTCATGGAACTGTACTTATAGAAAGAAACAGAAATATACCATATATCTGTTAACAAGTTCAATTTGGACTCCTAAAATACTTATCCTAGCCAATAAATACCAGGCAATGTTTTAGGTTGCCAAATTTCTGGGAATCATTCAAAATTTCACAACAAGCTCTGAATTACAAATAATACTTCCCATCTTCTTAATTTGTTTGGATTGGAAAGAAAATGACATTTCCAACTATTTCTACTTAAACCTGTGTTTTCTCATTTTGGAGAGACTCGGCACTTTTTACTCCAAGTAGCCCTCATGGAAGCAGTAGCTGTTCATAAAGATGTGCTTAGTCCTAAAGGCAAAACTAAAATCTGAGTGAGAATAATAGAGCTCACATGATATGTCAAGTCCTTAAATAATTAAACTCCATTTAAAACTCCTCATTTCTTTTTAGTTGGTCTACAAAGTAATTAAATTGAAAGAAAGATTGTAATGCATTTATTTTTTTATGTTTGCATGTATTGGCTTTTTTTCCCTTCAAAAACAGTTGTTCTCTTAATGATTTAAGAAGTGGAGAAGTAAAGAGTCTTAAGGGGAAGGGGGAAGAGAAAAAAAACAACAGTGCAATTTTTTGAACATTTTAAGCTCATAATACTTTTCCAAAAACACTTATTTGTTGATCAATCATGGCTTTGTTTTAAATGAAAATTGTATTAGTCAGTTCTGGGTGCCATAGTGAAATACCATAAATTGGGTGCTGTAAATACAGAAATGTATTTCTCACAGTTCTGGGGTTGTTCAAGGTCAAGGTCTGATAGGGTCATTTTTTTGGTGAGGACTCTCTTCCAAGTTTGCAGATGACTACATTCTTACTTTGCCCTTATAAGGTGGAATGGGAGAGAAAAAGAGAGCACTCCAATGTTTCTTCCTATAAGAACACTAGCCTTTATGACCACATTTAACTTTAATTATCTCTATAAAGGACCCTTCTCCAAATGCGATCACATTAGGGCTTCAATATATGAATTGGGAAGGGGGAAAGACACCATAATTGTTAGTCTATAACAGTATTATTCTATCCACCAAAGCCAAAGGGTCTCTGGAAAGTGGGTTTGATATGACTTAACAGGCAGCTAAGAAGTTGTCTAGCGGTCAATGGTTTAACCAGAATGCTCTTGCACTACCCCTATAAGTCAAAAGGAAGTACAGATACTTGGGATTATGGGAGCTTTCCTGCCCTGCTTTGTGGAGATTGCAAAATTGTACAGCAAAGTCTCAAGAAAATCCTTCTATATAAAAACCTATAAACACATGATATATGTTGAACATTTCAGTATATTAATTTCTTCAGGCCATTAATGCTCCAGATTATATTATCTTAGGTATAGGTTCAACAAGATACCCTCAAAAGAACCAAATCAAATAACAAATATTTTCTGATCCCTTATTATGTGAAACCATTACCAGCCATTATAGGAGAGCTCTTCCACAAGATCTATATGGCTATTTCCAATAGTTTGTAACACCAATAAACACTATACATTCAAAGCTTTGTGTAATGACCACATTGTTGCACATGAGGTATTTTTTCACTATGTCCTTTATTACTAACATAAAATGAAAAGGCTGTTTTTGCAAGGAAAGAAACAGGTAAGGCAGCAGTATACAATGCATACAAAGGAAGTACAAGTTCTCCTTCCAAATATTTCTTAAAATGTCAATAATTTTGTATTCACTGTTTCTCCTTCCCCATAGTAAAAAAGTACAAAGGCTAAGGGAAACATTTTGTATTATATATGTTCCCCAAAGTTAGCTCCATGAGAAGAAAACATGGTTGTACTTTACCTGGGTTCATGAGAAGTTTCTCTAAAAAACGCCTTTCTTTTTTTTTCCTTCAGCTTTATTGAGGTATAATTGACAGACAAAAATTGTATATATTTAAGGTATACAGTATAGTCACAACCCACAGCTTGAGAACTGCTAGCAGAGTCACCTAATACCATCAGAAAACACAGATATTTACATTATGATTCATTAACAGTAGCAAAGTCACAGTCATGAAGTAGCAATAAAAATAATTTTATGGTCAGGGGTCACCATAACATGATGAACTGTATTAAAGGGTTGAGGCATTAGAAAGGTTGAGAACCACTGGATTAAGGTATTACATATGAGAACACCTGTTTCTTAAGCCCTGATTTTCCCATTAGCTAATAATATGAACTCGTGTTGGTCATTTTTCAGTTCTTTCATATATACACTAGAGGCCTGGTACATGGATTCATGCACATTGAAAGGAAATTAATTAGAAGAAGTATTTTAGAGGCCAAGGAGGGACCATAGGAGATTTATCAGCCAAGGAGGGACTCTGGGAGGGCTCCAGGGCATGTCTGACCCATTTCATCCAGTCCCTATTGGTTGGATCCCAGCAACAAGCTAACCTACCGGTTAGAGCATCTGGCCCCTGATGATCCGTGCCATTCACAGATCTGGTTGAATGGTTGGACACTTAGCATATTAGGCTTTTTTAAAAAACTTTTTTAAAGATAATTTTAATTCATGGTAGGCTGAATTCATGGTTATGGACCCTCAGACATGAAGAGACTGATTGTATCACCTTTAGAAGAGCAAGAATTTACTTGGGATAATTGTTGATTTATATAAATAGAAGCAAATACTTTTGTAAGTCAACATTTATGTTCTTTTTAAAATTTTTACAATTGTTTCAATTACATTCAATATTATTTTTTGTTTTATTTTTCAATATTATTTTGTGTTTGTTTCAGGTATACAGAATAGTGGTTAGACAATCATATACTTTACAAAGTGCCCTCCCCTTGATATTTCTAGAACCCAATTGGCACTATACATAGTTAATACGATATTATTGAATATGTTTCCTATGTTGTACTTTACATCCCCACGACTGTATCTTGTTTGTAAACTTATTTGTAGTTCATGTAAGATGTAATTTCTACCTATACCATGGACAAAAACTCATACAATGTGTCAAAAGTTTAATACATGCTTGTAATTTTTGTTTCTCCAAAGAGAAAAAAAATAGAAGCACTCTGTGATAAGAGTTACAATTATTTTCTTCTCAGGCTGCATGTGAATAAGAATCAAGTTATTCAGTATCCCAGGTTCTCAATATGCTGACATATCTCAAGGGAGAGCCTGGACATTTTAATTGTCTCTGTTACACAAAGCCTGTTCAGTGTGTGTGTTGTCAGAAAGTGCTACCATAGTTTTACTCAAATGTTTTTGAGACCCCAGGGTTTCCCTATGCAAGTACTAGTGGAAGTATAAGCGTGAAGACCGGGTTTATGTCAAAGATCATATTTTATTTCCCATGCATATACATCTCCAAGAATGAACTTTTGTAAATGTTTATTTTAAAAAAAACACACCTTAAAAACTGAAAATGTGGTAATACATTAAAATTGTATTTCACACAACAAAATGTTTTTCCCCAAAGTTTCCAAACTTCTCATATGCCACATTTCTCAACCTTAGTATTTGCTATTTGCTTTCACTTTCTGAATGTTACTTCTAGTAAGACATGGCATTTTGTCCTTGAGAAGTGAGTGCAAGTTACTATATTTTCTTTCTCAGCCATCTCATGAGATAGGCAGTAAAATGCCAAGAATAATGTAAACTATACAGGAAAATATCATGACGTACTACATCTAGAAATATCTCAGCTTAATAGATGTTGTACCATTAAAGGTGAATTTTATGGAGGCAGACAGATATAAATCTGTCATGTAGACAAAGATTTACAATAATATCCACTTCAGTGGATGATTTTCATCACAGTTCGAACCATCAGGCTACTTGCATGTTTTCTTAAGACCTTTAAAGTTATGAAGGCCTTCTTGTATTTAATCCAAAGTTGATACCATGGCCTTCCTGTATCCAATGCTGATGAGGTATTTTGTCACTCCTCCTTTCAATTATTACTAATGTGATTCAGTGGGTGGGATTGTATTTTAGTTAAATAAAATTTATTTAGAACTCTGGTCAGACAACTTAATTTATAATAATTTCCTACAAACAATGCACTTTTAGTTTTGCTACAGTATCGATATATGTTTCTATAACTCATATCTAGACAATAGACTTCATTTGCAAAATATACACAATATATCACTGTGAGAAAAGACTTGCTTTTATATTTTTACACTGATTTCACAGATATAACAGAAAATTAAGCAACAATTTTGTTAGCTCTTAATGTGAAGTCACTGAAAAGCAAACCATCTTATTCAATAAGCTACTGACAAATTTGGAAGAAACCACTAGATTAATAAAAGAAAAATTAAAAACAATAGCTCCAGACTTACTGTTAATGAAGTAAAATATTATTTTAACAGATAAAGTACATGTAATACTTTTTAGGTCTTTTGATTACAAATTTGAATTTTAACTAAAAATGCTAAATAAACATATGATTATATTTAAACCCATGCTCCACTCATCTCACTTTATGTACCTGGATACTATAAAAGACATCAATAAGATAATATATTATAACATATTTCAATAATATTTATTAAATGCATATGTTTAAATATTTTAAGTGAGCTTGCCAGGTCATTTCTACCTTAATGTTCTAACTTCATAAGTTTTCAAATGCTGCTTATTAGATAATATACAAAAGTTTAAGGTAAAACTACATAGATATATTTGATATGCTTATGTGTATTGCAGAATGTATAAATGGTAGAAATGAAGCAATGAAATGACAGTTTTAGGCACAGCTGCTGTCACTGGGACTGGATGCCCACAGTAGGACATAAGCCTTACTAGGGGCCAGGGCTTTCAAGATTGCTCTTGATTAGTATTTTCCCAAGGACAAGAACATGAGTGACACTTCCTATCAAAAAAACACCATATATATATATATATATATATGTCTCACCAGTTTGGCATAGTGGATAAAGTGTTGGCCTGCAGACTAAAATGTCCCAGGTTCAATTCCAGTCAAGTAGGGATCATGAATAAGGCCAATTGATGTGTCTCTCTCACATCAATATTTCTCTCTGTCTATCCTTCCCACTCCCACTCTCTCTAAAAATAAATGAAAAGAAATATCATCAGGTGAGGTTTTTAAAAAATAAACAGGTATGAGCCTAGACTAAACTGAAGTAAAGCCAAAAATGAAGTAAAGCCAAAACTCTTCAGAAAGGAATGTCCTCAGATTAGTTTAGTTTCCTTCCACTAAAGTGACAATACATATATAGTCCAGTTTCCTAGAAAATAAGGGCATGAGTCTTAAAAAATATAATGTAAAGCGATTGATTTCCATTGGTCTTTAATGGGACATTGAACAAGAAGACAAGTTGTAGGAGGATGTAAATCAGAGACCACCTCCTTCTTCAGCCAGGACCCAAGACATGGGGAGAAAGAGTCAGCCCCTATTTCATTCAATTCTCAGAGGCATTATTTTTGTTTTTTAAACTAAATTTATTTATTATTTAGAAGATGTGATATGATATGGGTAAAACATGCTCACTTCTGCAATATACTGAATAGCATTCTCTATAGAGGAAAGTTGCTTGAAATTTCCCAGGTATTAAAGATAAAATGCAAGCTAAGAAAATTAAGTATTCTCAAGGCTACCATCTAGTGAATGCATGCCAGTCAGCATAAAGAATACAGTATTTCCAGAGATTTTTGTAATGTGTTTTAAAATATTTAAGATCTTGGGAGGGAAAAAATGGCTGTGGAATAGATAGACCTGTCCTGAGCCTTGTCTCTGAACAGACAGAAAGAACATCTGAGGTTTGCACTGGGAGTGTTTCCTGGTGAGTTATGAGACAGCTATACTCCAGGAGAAAGTGGGGGAACTGCTAGACAGGGGTCTCCTGACCAGGAAGCCCTCACTGCTGCTGGGTTCCCTCCCTGAGCCATCAGCTCGCATGCAGAGATCATACCATCTTAAAGGAAAAAGTGGATGTTATCAGAAGCCTGAAAATCTACAACTATGGCACCAACAAAAAAGCTGTGAACCCCAGAACACCATTCCCCAGTTGGCGCAAACACTCGGACTCACAGGAGCTCTATACTCCACACGGGAAGTTGGATTTCATCTGCGATAAGAAGAGAGAGAACTATATAACCAGACACTCAGAAGAGAGAACATGGGCAGACAAAGAAACAATTCTCATACGAAGAAAAGCAGGCATCACCAGAAACGGAAGTAAACAAAATGGAGGCTAGCAACTTGCTAGAGAAAGAATTCAGAGAAATTATCATAAGGTGGCTGTAAAGAATGGAAGACAAATTTGACAATATGAATAAGAACCAAGAAAAAAAAATGATATCGCTGCTCAAAAGAACACAATATAAAACATAATGAGTAGCCTATCAGAAACAGAGGAATGAATCAGTGATCTAGAAGAAAAGATAGGAAAAAAATACCCAAGGAGAGCAGCTTCTAGAAAAAAAATTAAAAAGCAGGAAGAGAGCCTAAGAGAGCTTTGGGACAATATGAAACAAAAAAAAACATCTGCATAATAGAGGAAACAGAAGGAGAGGAAACTGAGCAAGAAATAGAAAACCTGTTTGAAGAAATAATGACAGAAACTTCCCTGATATAGGGAAGAAAAAACTCACACAAAACCAAGAAGATGATAGAGTCCCAAGCAAAATGAACCCCAAAAGACCAACACCAAAGCACACTATAATTAAATTGGCAAACAGCAATGAAAAAGTAAGAACCTTAAAGGTGGGCAGAGAGAGACAGAAAGTTACCTACAAAGGAACCCCCATAAGACTAGCTACTGGTTTCTCAACAGAAACTCATCAGGCCAGAAGGGAGTGGAATGAAATATACAAAGTCATGCAAAGGAATGGTCTGAATCCAAGAATACTCTGCCAAGCAAGGCTATCAATCAAAATTGAAGGTGAAATCAGGAGTTCACAGACAAAAAAGGACTAAAGGAATTTATTATCACCAAATACTAATGCAGGAAATGCTGAAGGGTCTGCTGTAAAAAAATAAAAATAAATTAATAGGAAGCGAAGAAAGAACACAGAGGTAAAGAATAAAAAAGTGACAAATAAGTACTTATCAATAATAACTTTAAATATAAATGAATTAAATGCCCCCATCAAAAGACATAGGGTAACAATTGGATAAAAAAACATGACCCATATGTATACTGTATAGAAGAAACCCATCTCAGAAAAAAAAGGTGCACAAAGACAGAGGATGAAGGGATAGAAAAAGGTTTTTCAGGCAAATGGAAATGAAAATGAAACTGGGGTAGCAATTCTTATATCTGACAAATTAGATCTCAAGGTAAAGGACATAACAGATATGGAAGGCCACTTCATAATACTAAAGGGAACAATCCAACAAGAAGAAATAACTCTGGTAAACATATACACACCCAAATATATAAAAAAAAGAAAAACTTCTGGATGATAACAAAGGAGAAATTAACAGCAATACAATCATAGTAGGAGACTTG
This sequence comes from Lasiurus borealis, assembly GCA_004026805.1. NCBI lineage: Eukaryota > Metazoa > Chordata > Mammalia > Chiroptera > Vespertilionidae > Lasiurus > Lasiurus borealis. Next base: position 51,965 of record PVJN01011483.1, read on the forward strand.
AATACCACCCTATCACCACTGGACAAATCCTCTATACAAAAAAATCAGCAAAGAAACATTAATCCTAAATGACTCACTAGACCAGATGGAATTAATTGACATCTTCAGAACATTTCACCATAGAATATACATTCTTCTCAAGTGCACATGAGTCATTTTCAAAGATAGACCATATGTTGGGACATAGGAAAAGTCTCTTCAAATTCAAGAAGATAGAAATCATATCAAGCATTTTGTCAGACCACAGTGGCATAAAACTGGAAATCAACTACAATAAAAAACAATACAAAGAAATCAAACACATGGAGACTAAACAGCATGCTATTAAACAATGACTGGGTAACCAGAGAGATCAAGGAAGAAAAAAAAACATGGCAACAAATGACAATGACAACACAACAATACAAAATTTATGGGACACAGTGAAAGCAGAAAGGAAAGGAAAGTTCATAGTTCTACAAGACTACTGCAACAAACAGGAAACAATGGTAATAAACTACTTAACCCTACAACTCAAAGAGCTAGAAAGAGAGCAACAAGAAAAGCCCATGTAAGCAGAAGGAAGGAAACAATAAAGATCAGAGTAGAGATAAACAACATAGAGACCAAAGAAACAATACAAAAGATAAAAAAAACCAAGAGCTGGTTCTTTGAAAGGATAAATAAAATTGATGAACCTCTAGGTAGGCTCATGAAGAAGCAAAAACAGAGTACTAAATAAACAAAATCACAAATGAAAGAGGTGAAATAACAACGGACACAACTAAAATACAAAGGATTAAAAAAAATATGATGAACAACTCTATTTCAATAAACTGGACAACCTGGAGGAAATGGACATATTCCTAGAAAAATATAACCTTCAAAAACTCAATCAGGAAGAATATAAATATCTCAATAGGCCAACAACTTTGGAAGAAATTGAAGCAGTCATCAAAAAGCTTCCAGCAAACAAAATTCCAGGGTTAGACGGCTTCACAGAGCAGTTTTACCAAACATTCAAGGAAAATTAAAACCTATCCTCCTCAGACTATTGCAAAAAATTCAAGAAGGACAACTTCCAAACTCATTCTATGAAGCCAACATCACCTCAATAACAAAAGCAGATAAAGACAAGACAATGAAAGAGAATTACAGGACAATTTCCCTCATGAACATAGATGCCAAAATCGTCAACAAATTGGATCCAGCAATACATCAGAATGATCATATACCATGATTAGGACTTATCCCAGGAATGCAAGTATGGTACAATATCTGCAAATCAATAAACGTGATACATCACATAACAAACTGAGAGATAAAAATCACAGTCATATCAATTAATGCAGAAAAATAATTTGATAAAATCCAACACCCTTTTTTGATAAAAACTCTCAACAAGCTGGGAATAGAAGGATCATACCTCAACATAGTAAAAGCCATGTATGATAAACATGGACAAAAACTAAAACCATTTTCCCTAAAAACATGAATAAGACAGGGATGCCCACTCTCACCACTCCTGTTCAACAGAGTACTGGAAGTATTAGCCATTGCAATTAGACAAGAAGAAGAAATAAAAGCATCCAAATTGGAAAAGAAGAAGTAAAGCTGTCCTTATTTGCAGATGACATGGTAGTATACATAAAAATACTGAAAAGACTCCATCAAAAAATTAATAGACTTAAAAAATGAATTTGGCCAAAACTGGTTTTGCTCAATGGATAGAGTGTCAGCCTGTGGACCAAAAGGTCCCAGGTTCAATTCCAGTCAAGGGCATGTACCTTGGTTGTGGGCATACCGCCAGTAGGAGGTGTGCACGAGACAGCGGATTGATGTTTCTCTCTCATTGATATTTATAACTCTCTATCCCTCTCCCTTTCTCTCTCTAAAAAATCAATAAAATATATTTTAAAAATGAATTTGGCAATGGAGCAGGATAAAAAAATTAACTCCAAGAAATCTATGGCATTTATATACAACAATAGTGAAATTACAGAGAGATTAAAAAAAAACATTTACATTCACTCCAAAAAAATTAAGATACCTAGGAATAAACTTAACTAAGGAGATAAAAGACCTATATGTGGGAACTCTTTATGACACTGAAAAGGAAATAGAGGAAGATGTAAACAGATTGAAGAGCATATCATGCTCATGGATTGGGAGAATCAACATCATTAAAATGTCCATACTACCCAAAACAATCTACAGATTCAATGCACTCCCCATTAAAATACCAATGGCATATTTCACAGACCTAGAAAAAACTGTCCAAAGATTCATCTGGCACAAAAAAGGGACCACAAATAACCACAGCAACCCTGAGAAAGAAGAACAAAGTAGGTGGGATCTCAATACCAGATTTCAAGCTGTATTAAAAAGCCATTGTTCTTAAAATAGCGTGGTACTAGCACAAGAATAGACATATAGACCAATGAAATAGAATAGAGAATCCAGATATTGACCCAAAACACTATGCTCAAGTAATATTTGAAAAACGAGACATGGCACATACAATGGCGTCAAGATAGTCTCTTCAATAACTGGTGTTGAGAAAACTGGACAGATACATGCAAAAAAATGAAACTAGACCACCAAGTTATACCATATACAAAAATAAACTCAAAATGGATGCAAGACTTAAACATAAGATGGGAAACCATAAAAATACTAGAGGAATTCACAGGCAGCACAATCTGAGACATGTGCTGAAGGAACTTCTTCACCGATACTCCTTTTAGGTCAATGAAACTAAAGAGAAAATAAACAAATGGGACTACATCAAAATAAAAAGCTTTTGCACACCAAAAGAAACCATCAACAAAACAACAAGAAAGCCCACTGTATGGAAGAACATATTTGCAAGTGTTATCACTGATAAGGGTTTAATCTCCAACATCTACAGCCAACTTATACAACTGAATAAAAGAAAGATAAATGAGCCAATAAAATATGGGCAACCGACCAAAATAGAATCTTTTCAAAAAAAGGCAGAAGGAAGGTCAAGAGACACATAAAAACATGCTCAAATTCACTAATTATCTGAGAGGTGCACATCAAAATGACAATGTGATAGCATCTCACACCTGTTAGAATGGCAATCATTAACAAATCAACAAATGACAAGTGCTGAGGAAGATGTGGAAAAAAAGGAACCATCGTGCACTGCTGGTAGAAATGCAGACTGGTGCAGAACAGTAAGGAGTTTCCTCAAAAAACTAAAACTGGAATTCCCATTTGTCTCAGCAATCCCACTTCTAAGAATATATCCTAAGAAACTAGAAACAACAATCAGAAAGTATATAAGCATCCCTATGTTCATTGAAGCACCATTTACAATAGCTAAGCTTTGAAAACATCCAACGTGTCCGTCAGCAGATGTCTGAAAACTATGGTACATCTACACAGTGGAATACTATGCTGCCATCAAAAAGAAGGAATTCTTACCATTTGCAGCAACCTGGATGGAACTGGAGAGCATTATGCTAAGTGAAATAAGCCAGTCATTAAAAGATAAATATCACATGATCTCATTCATTTATGGATAATAAAGAACATTATAAACTGATGAACAAAAATATAGATACAGAGGCAGTAAAGCATCAAACAGACTGTCAAATTACAGTGGGAAGGTTAGGAAGAGGTTGGGTAGATAAGAGATCAACCAAAGGACTGTATGTATGTATATAAGCATAAAAATGGACATAAGACAGTGGGGGGGGGGCAGGAGGGCATACATGGGAGTGGAGTGCGGGAGGACAATGGGAAGATATGTACATATATAATACATACATACATACATACATAAAATAAAAAATATTGTTAAGCCCGGAACGCAAGCCGCACTTACAGAGCACCAAGAGACGATCTCATGCAACAAAAAGGGGTTTATTCAGACCAGCATGCTGGGGCTCACAACATACTCTGAAAGCAGAGCAGAGGCTGAGAGCCCTGAACCTTTGTTACATGACGGTTTTATACAGGGAGTCAGGGGGTGGAGAGCTGTAGTTGGCCTATCCTGATAGGCCAGGTAGGGGAGTTGGCCCATCCTGATAGGCCAGGTAGGGGCCAGGGTCTGC
>PVJN01011484.1:0-53968 GCA_004026805.1 Lasiurus borealis
AAATCAAAATATATGTATTTTTTAAAATTATGTACTTTTTAACATAAAAGAACTGTTGAATATAATTTTGCCTAACATGTTTATAACTTTAATTCTGATTTCAAAAAATAGCAATTACACAGTACTAGAAGCCTGGTGCATGAACATTCATACCCTGGAGAGGGGGGTCCCTCAGCCCAACCTGCTCCCTCTCACAGTCCGGGAGCCCTCAAGGACAAAAGGCAACCCGGTGATCAGGGAAAGACAACGCCCCCATCACACCTCTGCTACTGCCACTACCGAGAATGCAAGCCTCGACCAGCCCTAGCTAGTTACCTGAGTCTTGGGTGGCACAGGGCAGCTCTGGGTGGCTGGTAGGCTGAGGAGACTGGGGAACTGTGGGTACTGCTATCTTTGAGGGCATGACAGTCAATTAGCATATTCCCTTCTTATTGATTGTGGGCACTGCCATCCTTTGTGACAGTGTGAGGATCAATTAACATATTCTCTTTATTAGAAAGGATAATACCAATTACACTGTTTATTTTTGAACTTATGTTTTTATAGCATTATCTTTAATTTGTCTCTATTACGCAACTAGTATTTCTACACAACTTTTGATAGTTATTATATCTCAGTCTGCCTTGTACATTGCAAATGAGTGTCTATATTCTATATTCTACATGCATACATACATACACACACACACAAACACACACACTCACACACAATCTCTCCTCTAATAGAGTGGTAAGTGTCTGAAGAAAGAGATACTTCCTCCCCCCTTGCATGGTATCTATACTTAAAGAAGGGTAATATATACTAATTAGACTGGACGTCCTTCCTGACAAAGCTGAAGGTATGGCCAAACTGCAAACTGCCCAGCCCCCAGCAGGGACCCTCACCCCAATCCGGGTCGTGGTGGGCCTGCAAACGGCCCCTGAGCCCTCACCCAGGTCATTTCCACCCCCCAGCACGAACCCCATTCCGATCCGGGGCCCCCTTCAGGGCAGGCCACCTGGTCCTCACCCATGCAACAGGCCTCTATCCTATCTTATACAGTGGTACCCCAAGATACGAGTGCCCTAACATACGAGATTTTTGAGATACGAGCCATCAAGTGAGCGATTTTTGCTTTGAAATAGGAGCAACATTTGAGATAGGAGTAATCGGCCGGCTACACACGACCCACCAGTTTGCCGCGACTCGAGCGTCTCATAGTTTCCCACGCCTCAAGGTTACAGAACGAATTAAACTCGTATCTCAAGGTACCACTGTATAGTAATTCTAGCTAATAAAAGAATAATATGCAAATTAACCATCGCTCCATTACACCCAAAGCCACACCCATAAGCTGCACCCAACAGCCAATCAGGAGCAAGTATGCAAATTAACCAAACCAAGACGGCTGAGGCCAGAGAGAGAGCAGGAGGGAGGCCTGAGTTTCCCCGGATAGAGGAAGCCTAGCTTTCCGCACACCCTGGCCAGTCCAGAAATCCACTCAAGGCTACAAAGTTTCAATTATAGGAGATAAATAAATCCTCAAAAATATGATGTCAGCCACAGAGCTGGAGAGAGTAGGAGCCTAAGGATGCCCCCGGCAATGGAAGAAGCCAAACTTTTGTAGCCCTAGCCTGTCTTGGCCTCCGCTTAAGGCTACAAAGTTTCAATTATAGAAGATAAATAAATCCCAACAGAAATGGCTGCCGCCTCTGAGTGAGCAGGAGGCTTGGCTCTGCTCTAGGCTAAAAGTTTCAATTGTAGAAGATAAATAAATCACAGATACCAGGGCCTCTGCTTGAGTCACCAGGGGGGACATGCCTGGCCTGCAAACCACTACAGGTCCCTTGCCTAGGCCACCCCACACCCCAAGGGAATCCCACCCTGATCCAGGACACCCTTTAGGGCAAACCAGCTGGCTCCCACCTATTCACCAGGCCTCTATCCAATCTAATAAGAGTAATATGCAAAATGACCATCACTCTAACACACAAGATGGTTGCTCCCATGTGGTCAAAGATCCTGTCCCCATGTGGACACAAGATGGCTACCACAAGATGGCCAGCAGGGGAGGGCAGTTGAGAGGGACCAGGACTGCAATGGAGGGCAGTTGTGGGCAATCAGGCCAGAAGGGGAGGGCAGGGAGGGATTAGGCCTGCAAGGGAGGGCAGTTGGAGGCAATCAAGCCTACAGAGGAGGGAAGCTGGGGATGACCAGGCCTGCAGAAAAGGGCAGTTAGGGGGACCCAGGCCTGCAGGGGAAAGTAGTTGGGGGGAACCAAGCCTGCAGGGGAGGGCAGTTAGGGGCAAAGAGGCTCATAGGGGAGCAGTAAGGCGTCAATCAGGCTGGCAGGGGAGTGGTTAGGGGGTGATCAGGCTGGCAGGCAGAAGCAGTAAGAGGCAATCAGGAAGGCAGGCAGGAGAGCAGTTGGGAGCCAGCAGTCCTGGATTGTGAGAGGGATGTATGACTGCCTGTTGAGGCTTGATTCCACCACCTCTAAGGATCCCAGATTGGAGAGGGTGCAGGCTGAGCTGAGGGATAGGTCCCACCATCCCAAGCACAAATTTTGTGCATTGGGCCTCTAGTGTGTGTATATATGTGTATATATAATATATAGATATGTATATCTATATATATGAGGCAGATTACATGGGAAGATGTCTATACTAATATGGAAGGATATCTAAGATATATTATTTTAGAAAGCAAGATACAGAGTAACTTAGTTATATATACAAAAGAAATATAGTGGTATTTATTGATATTTTTTTAAAATATGTTTTTATTGATTTTCCATAGAGAGGAAGGGAGAGGGATAGAGAGTTAGAAACATCGATGAGACAGTAACATCAATTAGCTGCCTCCTGCACATGTGCCCATAACCAAGGTACATGCCCTTGACCGGAATTGAACCTGGGACCCCTCAGTCCACAGACCGCCGCTCTATCCACTGAGCCAGACCAGTCAGGTGGTATTTATTGATACTAATCAACATACTTGGATATGTGCTCTGGTGAAGTCATAATTTGCTATTTTTTAATAAGTTCAAAAAAAAAAAACCTTTCACAAAATTACCCGTAGAGAGAATAACTTGGAGTTGAGGAAGTTAGACTTTTCATTTTTCATTAATATCCTTGTATTTTAAGTGTTTCATTAAGGACATGTATCATTTATATTTTCTAAACAATATCAATAGTTTTAGACAGAATGTCAGCCTTTCTAATTTTTCTTCATTTATACACTCCAAAAAATTTTTAAAGCCTCATTTAAAATTAAATGTGGCCCAACAGGCATGGTTCATTGATGTTTCCATCTCTCTCTCTCTCTCTCTCTCTCTCTCTCTCTCTCTCTCTCTCTCTCTCTCTTCCCCCCCTCACCTAACCTCCCCCACTTCTCTCTTGCTTCTTCTTAGAAATGAATAAAAATGTATTTTAAAAATAATAAAATAGCCCTAACCAGTTTGGCTCAGTGGATAGAACATTGATTGGCCTATGAACTGAAGGGTCCCAGGTTCAATTCCAGTCAAGGAGGGCACATGCCTGGGTTGTGGGCTCTATCCCCAGTTGGGGGTGTGCCGGAGGCAGTTAAAAAATTATTCTCTCTCATCATTGATGTTTTTGTTTCAGTCTCTCTCTTCCTCTCTAAAATAATAAATGAATGAATGAATGAATGAATGAATAAATAAATAAATAAATAAATAAAATGTGCCCTAACCAATTCCCGGTCAGGGCACATGCCAGGGTTTTGGAGGCACAGGAGGTAGCCAATCAATGTTGATGTTTCTCTCTCGTGATGTTTCTCTCAGTCTCTCCCTCTCCCTTCTTAAAAAAAAAAAAAAAAAAAAGTCAATGGAAAAATATTCTTAGCTAAGGATTTAAAAAAAAAATGCAGCCCTAACTGGTTTGGCTCAATGGATAGAGCATCGACCTGCAGACTCAACTGTCCCAGGTTCGATTCTCGTCAAGGGCATGTACCTTGGTTGCGGGCACATCCCCAGTAGGGGTGTGCAGGAGGCAGCTGATTGTTGTTTCTCTCTCATCAATGTTTCTAACTCTTTCTCATTCTCACTTCCTCTCTGTAAAAAAAATCAATAAACATATATTTTAAATAAAAAATAAAAATTACAGCAGAATTGTATATTTTAAGTGCTTTTAATATAATAGTCACATGTGAAAATTTGAATGTTCATTCCAAAAACATTATACTACATATTTTCTTCCATTTGTACTGTACATCAGAGTGGGAATTTCAAATAACAGATATAGTATTTGTATTTTTGATTCGGGCATCCACTATATAGTAGCACTCAGTAGTGCTTAATAATTGTCATGAAAGGTAGCATTTATTTCACTCTCACAACCGTGAAGTAGAACATTTGGATCTATTTTGTAACTAAGGATTCTGAGGCTTAGTAAAGTGACTTGACCAAGATAACAAACCTAGTTAAGCAAAAAGCCTGGACTCAAAACAGCACTATGTTCAAACCTCTGTTCTTGACCACTATAATATACTCTTTATTGAAAAATTAAGTTAATACAAGTACTGTATAACAATTGATTTCATTGATACTCTATAAGAAAAAATGCCAAAACCAGTTTGGCTCAGTGGATAGAGTATCAGCCTGTCGTCTGAAAGGTCCCAGGTTCGATTCCGGTCAAGGGCATGTACTTTGGTTGTGGGCACATCCCCAGTAGGGGTGTGCAGGATGCAGCTGATCGATGTTTCTAACTCTATCTCTTCTCCCTTCCTCTCTGTAAAAAAATCAATAAAATATATTTTAAAAAAGGAAAAAAAAGAAAAAATAGCTTACAATGCCACATAATAATTAAGGCCTTTCTATCCTAACCCATCATCTACTATAGGTAACAAATTATTAAAAAAAAAAAAATCACAAGTTTGTGAAATAACATTCATTGTCCAACATTGCAGAGAAAGATCCAGAGACCAGAATATTCCATATTCTGTTTCATCAATTTTTTTTTAAAGAAAAACAATTTTAAGAGTCGCCCGAGAATTATTTTATTCGGCCTAAAAGATCTCACTTGATTCTTTATTCTTTTTTCAAGGACTATCCAAAGAAATGAAGATAAATCAAAACTCCTCATCTTCATATAAGATAGGGAGTTGTTATATAATTAAAGGAAAGCTGAAGTGAATCCCTTTTCTAAAATGTCACAGATTTAAAAAGTAATGCAAATTTATGTTCAGAAGAACTTTAAGCAGAATCTTTATTTAGGACAAAGCTTTTATTTTTAAGAAATTAATCTTACACAGAAATGGCTTCCCTGCCTTAATCATAATATACAAACATAAACTTTTCTTTATCAAAGAGCAGTAATTCATAAGATGGTTTCTCATCCCAGATCTGCTACTTACAAACTGCAAGTTCAATTTTATTAACTATAAAATTCATGTTTAAGAGTCTATATCTAACTCACAGGATTGTTAATAGAATGTATTTGAAAGTGCTTTATAAACAGTAAAATATTATTAAATAGAAAGCACTGAAACTTAAAACTGTTTAGATATTTATACTCCAAAGAACTCACTACCCTTTTTTGCACTTTATTATTTCATCTTAATCAAATAGAAAAACCATATAATTAAATTTGGTAAAACCCTATCTAAATGAGATGTATTGTTTCATGTATCTGTAGTTTTGAACAAAGAATGAGCCCTCTATCATTTTTTGCTTGCTTCAGGATTTTTGATTATATACTGAATTGTTCAACTGGCAGGAGTAAAACCAGTATTACTAGAGTAAGTTTCTAAGGTGTGTTTAAAGCATATTTTAAATCATGTAAGAATTTTAGAAAAAAATCTTTGTCCAGAATTGAACTACTATATATATTACTGATATTGTTTTAATCTGTTGAGTACATGATACATACTTCCATTTCTGAAATGTGAGGTATGATTTTTATTTTGTATCTCAAAGAAAAGAGAAGCAAATTAAAAAATATATATTCCCAATGAGATTTACTAAGGAAATCCTGAAGCATCATAAAAGAATGTGGAAGTCAAACCTAAACTGAGAGATGAATAACCATCAATTCAGCTTCATGAGTCCAGCTTTTTTATCAAAAGCTTTGCTTGCATATGGAGGAAATGTATTTCTAATCATTATCTCTACAACAAAACAAGTGGTGATATTTACCTTCATTTACAAATATGTATATTAGAGGTTTGGATTATGACTCCAAAGGTCTTACTACATAGATAGAAGGTTCAATCACAAATACTTGCCCACATAAAAAAGTTTGACATCACAACATTTTTGTCCCTTTTTAACCTATTTGCTGGCTTTAAGAGAGGGAGGGGGAAGGAGGAAGAGGGGGGAAGAGAGGAGGAGGAGGAGGAGGGGAAGGGAAGAAAAGGAGACCCTGGCCCCCATGGCTCAGCAGATTGAAGTATCCTCCTGTACACCAAAAGGTCAAGGGTTCAAATCCCAGTCAGGGCACCTACCTAGGTTGCAGATACTAATCCCTAATTCAGCAATCCTACCAGAGGCAACCAATAGATGTTTCTCTCACATCAATGTTTCTTTCTCTCTCTCTTTGTGTGTGTGTGTCTGTTTCCCTACCTACCTCCCATTCTCTAATATCTTTTTTTTTTTTTAATTAAAAGAGAAAAATAAAGAGCCTACCTAAATGATTGTTTGGAGAATTAAACGGTAAAAAATATGGTTCATCTAACCCAAACTGGCACATAGTACCTCAGGGTGGCTATTATTAGTGTTCAACTAATTGAAACTCCAGTATTCAATGCTTCAAACTTTAAAATCTCTACTTCAAAAAAAAAACTAGTTTGCCAGCACGAGAGTTTACCAAGAAGTATCATGGCTTCCATTAGTAACTGTTTAATTTATAACTGACAAAATACAAACTATTTCAATAAATATAAAAACCTACAATAAACTACAAATAAGTTAATGATCAACTAACTAAAAAAGTGGTGGGTTTCAATTAATTTAGGTATTCCTTAATCAAAGGAAATACATCATTAATTTTGTTAAAAATCACACATGAAAATCATTTGGATTCACACTGTTCCTACATAGTTAGCTAATAAAATAATTTCAAGATTTTTGTCTTAACATTTTTTTTTTCCCCAAAAAAACATATGAGTCTTTTTAAAATCTGCTCAAAAAAAAAAACTTTTCTAGGCAATTAAGAACTGAAACTAACACTCAGAAAGCTTGAGTGTCAGGAAGCGTTCTGGGCCCGTGCGGCACCATTCATGTTTTATTCATCTTTGCGTACAATCTGAGTAACATCAGATTAAGTCAGTAACATCGCTGAAAAAATTAGCCGACAAAACAAAAGGCAGCCGATTTGGCTACTTCCAGGGTCTTCGCCGTCCTGCTCAAATCTGAAACCAGCTCCGAATACCCTAAGGACCGAGCCTTGAAAATTGCTTGTGTGTGCTTGCAAGGAAAAAGGGGGTTCATTTCCATGTACAGTTCCTGAAACTCCAACAAAAGTTAAAAAAAAATTTAGGATTTTATTGATTTAGGATTTTATTGATTTTTAGGATTGCAAAATCAATTCCTGGTATACTAAAAACCATAACGTATTACAACTTACTAGGAAACACCTAGATTTAATAATTTCGTTCTCTCCCAAGTTTCTGTCCATCTCTGAATACAGGGCCTCCGAGGAAAAAGCAATGCTCCACCAGCTACGGATCAATTCATTGTTACACAGTGTCACCAAGGCGACACTTAAATGAACATCGATCCAAATTTAAAAAAAAAAAACACAACCTGTGTGTCGTGTTACCCAGGAATCCAGCCCAGAAAGGCGGCGGCGGCGGCGGCGGTTACTCCGGCATCCGGCGCGGACGCGGGCCCGGGCCGCCGCCGCCGGGGGCGAGGAGGAGGTGAAGCGCGGGGCGGGGAGGAGGATCAATGGGAGCGAGCGAGCGCGCCGCCCGCGGGGGAGGGGAGGAAGAGGAAGAGATCAGGGAGAGAGGATTAATTTACAGCCGCGCTGGCGGAAGGAGGGGGAGAGGCGGGGGGCTGGGCCGGCGGGCGAGGAGCCCCCCCACTCCGTCCCCGGGGGGGGTGGTGGGCGACGCCGTTCGTTTCGCCTCCGGAACGGCCACGGGGGCGGGGGGAGGGGCGGCGGCCCACAAAGATCCCCCCCCCAACCCCGGGCGGTGGGAAGGGACGGCCGCTTCTCGGCAGGAAAAAAAAAATAAATTAAAAAATAGGCCCTCGGGGCTGCTCCCACGAGCAATTTGATGAAGGGGGAGTGACCTTCCGCGGCGGGGCGAGGAAATCCGGGGTCACTCGCTCCAAAGGGCTGAGGGAGACGACGCTCCCGCAGACGCCCCTCCGCCCCCCGGCCCTCTCCATCCGCACCCCCACGTTTATCTGGGGAGAGAATGCATTGTGTGAAGACGCAGGTTCGCGCCGAGCCGAGCCCAGCCCGATCCGGGGCGGACAGGGGTGGGCGTTACCTGCAGGGTCACCTCCTGGGGGTCCCAGTGGGGCCGCAGGTGCTGCAGGAGGCTCAAGGCCCCCTCCCGGCAGCGCTGCTCCTCCTGGTCCGGCACCGTGACGTCCAGCTTGGGCACCTCCGGCGAGCCGGACGGGACGTGGATGTAGTTGGCCATGGCCCAGGCGACGGCCGAGACGACCACCACGACGACCGCGACGGCGACCACGAGAAGGGCGGGCGCCGACAGGCTGCTGGATCCTTCCGTCCCGGGGCGCCCTCGCGGGAGGGCTGGGGGCGCTCCGACCGACGGGGGGGAGGTGGTGGGGAGTGGGCAGGAAAAGAACCGCTGGAGGCGACGACGAGTCCGGCCGAGAGTCTGGACAACAACTGAAGGGAACGGAAGGCTGTGCTCGGGGAGAGGGGGAGGAAGAAAAAAAAAAAATTCCTTTCGCCTGCGTCCGACCGCCGGGGCCGCGGAGCATGCCGGGACTGGCCTGACCCTGGCGTCACGCGCGGGGCGGGGCCTCGGCTGCGTCAGCGCGGGGGCTGACGCTCTGGCCGCCGACACAATGGGCCCGGCGGCTCCCCGGGTGGGTTGCGTGGGTCAGACACGCTGCTCTGCGTGCGGCTGATCTGGAAAAAAAAAACAAAACGCACACAAAAAAAAAACACCGGGCTCCTCCTCGGGAACGAAAGACCCCAAAGGCTTTGCAGCTTTAGCTCACCGGCTTGGGAGACTCTGGTTTGGGGCCTGGGTGTGAGGTTGGGGGGATGCAGGGAGGACAGGTCCTGACATCATCCCCGGAGCAGCCTCTGCCTTTGGCTGAATCCAGGCAAAGGGGGTGAACTGGGAGCTGCTGTGTACTGGGGACCCCATAGTTGGGTTGGCGACTGAATTCCCTTTGTATACACTAATAAGATCAGGGTCTATGCAAGCAAGATATTTGGGTAAGACAAGGACAGCACTTAAAGACTTATTTTTTTATTTTTAAGGTCAGATGTTTTACCATACGATTATTCAGAGCCAGGGAAAACAGTATAATCAGGAATGAAGATGTAAGGGAAGGAAGGGAAAGTAGTTTTGAGGCCCAGAGCTAGACTGGCTATCCGACGCCTGTTAGGGGAACACTGGAAACTGAAAAATCCACCAGTAATTTATTGGGACCTAATTTTTCTTATGATTGGTGAAAATGGACTTCTTAATCTTTATCTCACCTGTAGCACGGAGGACTTGGTGAATAGGTTTGTGAGAGGTAAATTGAATCATTAACTGGATCCAGCAGCTGAAGGGCTTTCACTTTTTAATATGCATTTAAGTTTCCCCATTTTTTTTCATAAATTGACCCCTCCCCTCATTTTTTTTCTTTTGTTGTTGTTGTTGTTTTTGTAAATCCTCACCTAAAGATATTTTTTCCATTGCTTTTCAGAGTGAGTGGGAGAAAGGGAAGGAGAGAGGCAGGGAAGAAGGGAGGAGGAGAGAGAGAGTGCATGCTAGGAAGAAACAATGATGTGAGACACACATGGATTGTTCTCTTCCTATACATTTTTCCCCTCATTAATGGTATAAGCAAAACAATGCTGAATAATGGTCTTATTCGAGAATCTACTATACTCTAATTATACTGAACTCTCCTGCCTGACCACTTTCTAAGCCATAGGCCAGCCCACTAATTATCTTTGGCCTTGAAACAAATCCTTAGCTACAGGACATCATTAAAACTGTCCGGCCCCAGCCGGTTTGGCTCAGCGGATAGAGTGGCGGCCTGTGGACCAAAGTGTCCCAGGTTGGATTCTGGTCAAGGGCATGTACCGTGGTTTCAGGCCCTCCCCCGCCCCCCGGCCCTGGTCAGGGCGTGTGCAGGAGGCAACCAATCTATGTGCTTGTCTCACATTAATGTTTCTCTCTGACTTTGCCTCTCTCCTCCACTCCCTCTAAAAATCAATGAAAAAATATCCTCTGGTGAGGACTATGTATATCTCCCTAAATGACACAAACAAAATATTAAAGCTGTTTTATGTAACATATTCTTCCATAAACCTGTGACAAAAATTTCTCTATTTTTATTACAGTGTAGAGTTGAATAAAATTGTACATGATGATTTGATACAGTCATTGATATCCTGATAGGTACTGCATCAAATATATAACTCTCTCAGGTAGTATGAACATTTTAGCAGTATTCATTCTTCCAATTCAGGAACACAGATGTCTTTTATTATTATTATTATTGATTTCAGAGAGGAAAGGGGAAAGAGAGAAACATCAATGATGAGAGAGGATCATCGATTGGCTGCCTCCTACATGCCCACCCTTCTTCCCCCACACTGTGGATCAAGTTCACAGTCCGGGCATGTGCCCCTGACCAGAATGGAACCTGGGACCCCCAGTCTTCAGGGAGATGCTCTATCCACTAAACAAAACCAGCCAGGGAACAGATGTCTTTTTATTTATTTGTGTCTAATTTCTTTTAGCAATTGTCATAAATTATTGAATTGGTCTATTTTCAGTATGTTTTTAGTGTGTTCCAGTTGTCCACTAATATAATTATTCTAAATATATTTTGGAACCTCTGAAATGGGAACTCAATTAAGAGACTTTTTTTATATATTTTATTGATTTTTTACAGAGAGGAAGGGAGATGAACAGAGAGCTAGAAACATTGATGAGAGAGAAATATCAATCAGCTGCCTCCTGCACACCCCGCACTGGGGATGTGCCCACAACCAAGGTACATGCCCTTGACCAGAATCAAACCTGGGACCTTTCCACAGGCTGACGCTCTATCCACTGAGCCAAATCGGTCTTGGTCAATAAAGAGACTTTTTGTGTAGCAGATAAAATGAAATTGGTTATATCAAATAATATCACTGAGTATTATATGCTGCCAAGTAAATAGCAAGAGTAATTTACTTGGAAAAAATGTTCCTTTGAATCTCATTTGAAATTCTAGAGCCTAAGTAAAGGTGATTCTGACCAATATGGAATAGGTATTATAACTCAGTCATTAATAATAGACCCTTTACCAAAATTCTGGAGTCAAAAGTCTTTAACAACCGAAGGTTCTTTTTGACATTTGCCACCAAGGAACTCGATAACAATTTCAGACCTGAACAGACAAAACAGTAGCAGAGGAATAAATACACAAAACAGTCTGACAGCTGTCAGAGAGCAGTTGGGAGGGGGAGACTGGATGAAAGAAGGTGAAGGGATTAGCCAAAGAGCATATATGCATAACCCATGGATGCAGACAACAGAGTGGGGATGGAAGAGGGAAGAGGGGACTAGGTGGAGGGGCGCATAGTGGGGCTTGGGGAAGGGAGGGCAGAATGGGAACATCTATAATAGTATCAACAATAAAAATAAATTTAAAAAATCAGACCTGAACTGAAATCAAACTACTTACGGTCCTCACATCCCACTTTGTTTTGAATTCATGTTTAAATCAGATACCTTCATTTATTTGCTTATAGAGAAGGTTTCAGACTCTAATGAAAATGTAAGGTAAAATTTGATATAGGCTCTCATTTATCTTTTTAACATCTGGAATTCAATTGAATTCCAAAATACATAAAACTTTATCTGTTTCTGATAAGGGGTTATAGACTTGTAATAGTTAAGATTTTTAATAATGTGTACTCTGTGCCAGACTATTGTGATTTATTTCTTTTAAATTAATTCTTCTCACAAAACTTGTAAGATACAGTGGTTATTTCCATTTTACAAGTGAGGAAACTGACATGCAGAAAGGAGAAATAACTTGCAGAGAGAATAAGGAGTGGTTTCTAGATAATATCATGGCTCCAATCAGACAGCTGGACTAGATAAACAGGCTTTTGAATTGGAACTCAAGTCTTACTTAGCAGATAGGTAAAATCAGGCAAGTTTAATGACTACTCACACTCAGTTTTTTCATTATAAAATGCAAATAATATTACAAACTAACTCATCAGATTATTACCTAGGTTAAATAAATCATGTAAATCATAACACAGTAGTACATAATTCCTACTGAATATACATTTTCTATCAATAGTTCTGGTCAGTTTAAATCAACCTAAACTATCAATCATAATGGTGACCTTAAAATACACTGTACTTACAAATTATAAGCAATTTAGATTTTGCATCAATAAAAAGAAAATGTATATTTGGATTATCCAGATAATTTTTTAATTATAAACAAATGTATATTTGTTTATACCTTTTAAAAATATATCCAAATGAAATCTATTTTTTTCTTTGCTATGGTTTGACCCATGTAACACAGTGTCTGACACCGAATAGGTTATCAATAAATATTTCTTATCACAACACTTGATAAACAGTGTTGTAAAGTTATAAAGAGTCAATCACATGCTTCAAATTGTAAAATGTTGATTCTGAGTGAAATGTACATCCCTGAGAGTCTTAGCTGATAATGACAGATAATAAAAATGTTAATGTGTTCATTGACTTTCTGTAAACAAACAATAGAGTCCATAGTCCATATAGCATTAGAGTTGTACTGAAAAAGACCTTACTACTTACTTGGCAAGATGTCTAACAAAGAGTAAAAGTTCAGAGGCTTCCTTCCCATTTCAAATCCCTTAGGCCACTGAGGAAGAGGGCACTCTGGTGAGTCAAAATGAGTCCAACAAGGTTGAATTTTCATTAATTGAATATGACTGGAACACTCTGGAGTCTGACTGGAATGTCATTAAGAAATGAGTCAGGCCAAAACCGGTTTGGCTCAGTGGATAGAGCATTGGCCTGCGGACTGAAGGATCCCAGGTTCAATTCCGGTCAAGGGCATGTACCTTGGTTGTGGGCACATCCCCAGTAGGGGGTGAACAAAAGCAGCTGATTGATGTTTCTCTCACATCAATATTTATAGCTATCTCCCTTCCTCTCTGTAAAAAATCAAAATATATTAAAAAAAAAAAAGAAATGAGTCAGGGCGATTTGATAGAAGTGTTGAAATAACTTAGAAAAATGTGTTATGTTTATACTGTATAGGAGGGAGACTACTTATTAAACTATCTTATATAATAAAACCCTAATATGCAAATTGACCAAATGGCAGAACAACCAGTTGCTATGATGCACACTGATCACCAGGGGGCAGACTCTAAGCACAGGAGTGTTTGTGGTCCCACACGGGGAGTGCCTTTCAGCCCGAAACTGGGCTCATAGCTGGCGAGTGCAGCAGCAGTGGTAGGAGTTTCGTTGATCTCACTGGGAAGCGCTAAAGACTGCCAGCTTAGGCGGGGAGCGTGCCTAAGTCCCCTGCGGGGTCCCGGACTGTGAGAGGGCACAGGCCTGCCTGAGGGACCTCCCCCCGCTGCACAAATGTCATGCACCAGGCCTCTAGTTTATATTTTTTTTTAACAAAAGGGCTTTGAAACATTTTTAAAGCCCTTAAAGATTTTAAGAACTCATAAGATACTTCAGAAGAAAATAATATGTAGTATACATGACTCATCTGATACTGAAACTTGAACTGGAATGTCCTGAATTCCCAGGTTCTTGTCTCAATGATTTCAAAGAATGAAGCCACAGACAAAAGGTGATAAGTAAAAAAAGTACAGGAACTTTATTGCAAACAGACTACCTCTCAAACCTAATTCTAAATTCTAAGCCTAAAACTCTGTCCCTCTTGGATGGACAGAGAGGCCCCTGAGAAAGGTGACATCTGCTTTCTTTGTCTTGAGGCTGCATTTCTTTGTATGAACCTGCCCTCCTCTTATTGGTCATTTTGCTACATAGAATTAATTTTCAAAGCTCAAAGCCCATGTGGTGTTCCCCATTTTCTCTCCCCCTTGTTGGTTGGACTTACTTTTGATTTACCTTATAGCTCTCCTAGTTGTGTTGGCAGAGAAAGCCTTATCTTATAGCCTCCCAGCTACTCAGGTCAGGGCTACTTTTGGCCTAACTTATGGTCACTTTAATTGCTCAGGCCAGAGATACCCCTATCCTTGGTTTATGGCTGTCTTAACTGCACAGGCCAGATATATTTCTACTTTCCTGTGGCATTTCTTTATTCTCTGTACAACTAAGATAAACACTCTGGTGTCTTCAAGTTTCCATTATGTATTCCTCTCCTATAGACCCCTTTTTATTCCTAACCTAAACCTGCCTAATTAAGCTAGCTAGCTAACCCTTTTAATACTAACATTAGTAACAAATAGTGTTCCAAATCTAACACAGTATTTGTCTCAATTTTATCATACTAGAAATAGTACTTGTGACCTATGGTTAATAATTTATAATAACAACAGAACAGATGTATCTCCCTCCTTCAGTTCGTGCCTGAATAAAACTCCTACTCAGATTTCAAGACCAGTCCAGATCAACAAAATAAAAAGCAAGTTACAGAATGGAAGAAAATATGTGTGAACCATATACCTGAGTAGGGGTTAATATCCAAAATATGCAAGGAATTTACACAATTCAACTGTGGAAAAAAAAAAGTCAAATAATCTGGTTTAAAATGGGCAAAGAGCCTGGAAAAAATATTTCCCAAAGAAGACATAGTAATGCCAACAGGTGCAAGAAAAGGTATTCAGCATCACTAATCATCAGAGAAATTCAAAATAAAACCATAATGACATATTACCTCTCACCTGTTAAAATGATTATAATTATAAAGATAACAAGTGCTGGTAAGAATGTGGAGAAAAGAGAACATTGTACACTATTGGTGGGAGTATAAAATAATACAACCATTATGGAAACCTGTAAGAAGTTTTCTAAAAAGTGATCCAGTAATCTCACTTCTGAGTATATATCTGAGAGAAAAAAAATGAAATCACTGTCTCAAAGAAATAGGAGAGAGAACTTCACCTTCATGTTCACAGCACCATTATTTACAATGACCAAAACAGAAACAACCTAAGTGCCCGTTGAGGTTGCATGGGTAAAGAAAATTTGATAAATGCATTATGCAGTCATAACAAAGCAAAGAAAAAAATCATGCCTTTTGGGTGTACCTGGAGGGCATTATGCTATGTGAAATAAGTCAGACAGAGAAAGACTAGTAATACTGTATGATCTTATTTAGATGTGGAATCTCAAAAAAACCAATTCATAGAAACAACAACTTGGTCATTGTAGGGAGGGCATGTAGACTAAGTGAAGGTGGTTAAAGGTTGTACAATTTTCCAGGTCTGAATAAGTTATGCAGATCTAATGTACAAAATGATGACTATAGTCAACAATACTATATTGTAAATGTGAGAGTTGCTGAGAGTAAATCTTAGAACTTCTCACACACACACACACACACACACACATGAATGAAACCATGTTAGGTGATGAATGTGTTAACCAACCTTACACGTGTTAACTAACCTCAATGTATAACCTATCCATACTTCAAATCATTATATTGTATCCCTTAAACTACACAATTTTGTATGTCAATTATTTATAATAATAGAAGTGTAATGTGCTAATTAGACTGGATGTCCTTCCAGTTGAAGCCAGGGCTGCAAGGGAAGCTCAGGTCTCAGGTGCCAGAGGGAAGCTGGTGCCGCAGCCGGGGAAGGAAGGTCTACTCTTGCACAAATTTTGTGCATCAGACCTCTAGTATCTGAATAAAGCTGGGCGCGAAGGGAATAAAACTATTTTGGAACTTGATAGAGGTGGTGATTGCATGACACTGGGTGTATTAAATGACACTATTTTATATGGTTAATTTTATATAATTTCAATTTCATGTAAATAAAAAGGAAGGAAAAAGACCAGTATAAATAGTATCACCTTTAGTAAAGTTATGAGTATCATTTTATGATATAATTCTCTGTTTATGTTTTTTTTTTCCCTAACTAGATGTTCTTTAAGGATAAGAACTAGATTTTGTTTTTGTATTCCCTACATAGCACAATGCCTGACACATCATAGTCATTTAAAAAATGGTTTACTTAATGAATTAACTAAGTCCTATATATTTCTCATCATTGAAAAGTTGACATTTTGATAACTAGCACATCCTGGAGAAGTTGTTATGTTCCTGAACATGAAGTATTGAACGAGTTCAGTTACTGAGACCCTTTTTCATAAGGTCACCGGAGATTTATCTAACAGAGCTGATAATTGAATTTATTGTTCACAAAATTACTGACACTAACATAGCTGTTAAAATGATGAAAAACATCTAAATTGGGTTGGCTCTTTAAAAATCACTGTTTACTTCAATCTGTGATGAATTTATTACTGTGAAGCCAATGAACAGTTCTAAAAAAGCTTGCTTTCCCAGTAACGTGATCGTGAGTTACATGGTGGAATATGACCTAAGGCTTGTAATTCTACACTGAGTGTTTAACTTCTTCAAGTAACTCATTAACTACCTGTATTTCAAATATAAAGTGCAAGATGATTCTGAAATAACCAAATTACTGATAATAGTTTTGGGAAATGGAAAACTCCTCGTGCTTTTACACTGCTAGACTGCTTTGAGTTGTCTTTCTGTTCACTGAGATATTCCCTCAAGTTTCTCCTTTGTGTTTAATGATTCCAGTTTCAAAATTCCAGTTAGGTTTGTAAAACCTTGAACTTTGTTTTGTGACTCATAACAATGGAACTTTCAACTTGATACAAATGAAAATGTGCATGGAAATATTCTTCAAAGAAACATAGTGACTCAGTGATGAATTAAAAAGCAAAATTAATATTTTTAAAAATATATTTTTTTGTTGATTTCAGAGAGGAAGGAAGAGGGAGAGAGAGTTAGAAACACTAATGATGAGAAAATCTTTGATAGGCTGCCTCCCACACAACCCCCACTGAGGGCGGAGTCCACAACCCGGGCATGTGCCCTGACTGGAAATTGGACTGTGACTTCCTGGTTCATAGATTGACACTCAACCACTGAGGCACTCTGGCCAGGCTTGAGTCTATTTTTAAAGAATATTTCCAACATAATGGGCAATTATTTTCAGTTGTAGCTTAACTGAATGATGTCTAATGCCATTTCTGAAACTCTGCAGTCGGTTCTTAGAAAGAATAACAAGAGTATGTCCAGGAAATGTTGAGCAAGTTAGGCATTTTGAAATGTTATTGCTTATAGAAAGATTAAAGTAACTGGCTCTTTAACAAGAGAAGAGATTAGACATCTACCTTCAGATATTTAAAAAGGGTATTTTGTACACAGATTAGATAATATTATTATTATTATTATTATTATTATTATTATTATTATTAGAGGCCCGGCACATTAAATCGTGCACAGGTATGGTCACTAGGCCTGACCTGCAATCAGGGGCATCTTCCCCAGCTGCCCACAACTGGTCCCATACCCTGCCACCACCCACCCTGGTTCCCCGATCTAGCTATCTGAGCTGCTGGCTGATGGAAGGGGCTGAGAGGTTGGCCATTCCTGCCTGCTTGCTGGTCCCACCCCCACCATGGGTCACCCTCAGTGTGTGGGGTGACTGCAGTGGGGAGGGGAGCTTGGCCTGGTGCCACCTGCGTTCCCCACCACTCACCCTTAGCTCCCCATTCACCATCAGGCAATTGGAGCCAGCTGGCAGGGGGGAAGGACCAAGAGATGGTCAGGGTGCTTCATAGTGACTGGTCAGGCGGTTGTTCTGGTCATTCCTCTATTAGGGTCAATTTGCGTATTACCCTTTTATTATATAGGATTTTGCTTCAAGATACAAATAATATTAGTGAAAGGGGAGAGGGATATTTTATGAGTGAATTATTTTCCTTATTGCAATAAGTGCTCAAGGTTAATATCAGGGTAGAGAGTTTGTTTTCATTCTTTTATTTTTATATACATATATATTTTATTGATTTCAGAGAGGAAGAGAGAGGGAGAGAGAGAAACATCAATGATGAGAGAGAATCATTGATTGGCTTCCTCCTGCACGCCCCACATTGAGGATAAATACCGCAACCTGGGAATATGCCCTGACCGGGAATGGAATTGTGACCTGATTCATAGGTCAATGCTCAACCACTGATCTGCACCAGCTGGCTGTTTTCATTCTTTTAAAATATATTCTCAAATAAATATAAAACAGCCTTGCCAAAAAATGAGAGGGAAGGAAAAAAAGGAAGGAGGAGGAGGTAGAGAATGGAAAAATCACAAAGGGTACTTATCAAAGATTTTTTAAAAATATATTTTATTGATTTTTTTACAGAGAGGAAGAGAGAGAGGGATAGAGAGTTAGAAACATCGCTGAGAGAGAGACATCAATCAGCTGCCTCCTGCATCCCACACACACTGGAGATGTGCCCACAACCAAGGTACATGCCCTTGACCGGAATCGAACCTGGGACCTTTCAGTCCACAGGCCCATGCTCTATCCACTGAGCCAACCCGGTTTGGGCTGTCTCCTCATTTTTGCTCTCGCAGAAGGATCTAGGCAAAGAGTCACACTGGGCCTGTGACTGCAGTGGCAGATGTGGCAGCGGGTTGCATGGTCACCAGCCCCGGGGGTCGATGTGTGGGACTTGGCGGTGATTCAGCAGTCACGGTGCTTGGGGTTGCGGCGCGAGGCACCCCGTGTTGCTGCAGAGGCTTGGCTGCTCATGAGCAGTTGTGCCTGGGGTTGCTGCATCGGGCTTGGCGGTGGCTAGCGTGGTCGTGGAATCCAGGTTGCTGTGTAAGGCTTGGCTCCCAGGGTTGCTGCATAAGATTTGGCTGCTCAGACACCATTGCAGCGCCTGGGGCAAAAGTGTCTGGTCCGCGCGAGGGGAGAGTGCTCCAGAGCCCACAGGAACACGTGGTCAGGGAGGCTGGAGGCTTGGTGTTTGTGGGTCCACAGCCGGAGTAGCAAGTCCGTGGCCAGAGTGGCTGTAAGGCCTAGCGTTGTGTCCAAGGGCAGTCTGGATGGAGGTGAGGCTGGGCTCCCAGCCACCTTCAGCTCTTCCCTCCAAGATGGTGCAGCCTCTCTGGCCGCCCTGGGAGAGATTGCAGCAATAGCAGAGGCTGCCCCTAAAAGTCCTGAGACCCTAACTGTCCCTCATTCACACACACTCTCCCCCTCACACACACCACACCCATGTACACCCCTTTTGCTTCCTCACTTACACTCTCTCCCTCCCTGCCATACTGCTGGCCGCCATTTCCTTCCATGAAATATTTTTTTTAATATATTTTATTGATTTTTTACAGAGAGGAAGGGAGAAAGTCAGAAACATCGATGAGAGAGAGACATCGATCAACTGCCTCCTGCACGCCCCACAGTGGAGATGTGCCTGCAAGCAAGGTACATGCCCCCGACCGGAATCGAACCTGGGACCTTTCAGTCCGCAGGCCGACGCTCTATCCACTGAGCCAAACAGGTCTCTGCTCATGAAATATTTTTAACTGAAAAGTTATGAGACAGATATATTTATCACAGTGGTTTTTATTTTTTATTTTTTAAATACTATCTTTTTAAAAAAATATATTTCTTTATTGCTTTTAGAGAGGAAGGGAGAAGGAGAGAGAGATAGAAACATCAATGATGAGAGAGAATCATTGATTGGCTGCCTCATGCATGCCCCTGGGGATCGAGCCCGCACCCCAGGCATGTGCCCTTGGTGGGAATCAAACCAGGACCCTTCAGTCCGCAAGCTGAAGCTCTATCCACTGAGCCGAGCCGGCTAGGACTCACGGTGGTTTTTAAATAGTTGAAAAATGGAAATAACAGAAATTCAATTATAGAAGAATAATATGTGAGCTATAATATATTCACTTGCTAGAACCTTAATATGTCATCAAAAAGATGTTTTTAAATAATGCGTACCAATACAGAAAAATATTTGTTGATATATGGGTAGACCCAAAGAAATACAGTTCAGATAACCAAAATAGGCCCTGGCTGGGTGGTTCAGTTTGTTAGAGCATGTGTCCCATATGCCAAGGTTGATGATTCAATTTCCATCAGGTCACATAAAAGAAGCAACCAATGAATGCATAAATAAGTGGATCAACAAGTAGATCTCTCTCTCTTTCTTTCTCTCTCTCTCTCAAAAAAAAAAACAACAACAAAACAAAACAAAAAAAGAAAGAAAGAAAGAAAATAAGAAAAAGAAAAAAAATACTGCCAAAACTGGTTTGACTCAGTGGATAGAGCGTCGGCCTGCAGACTGAAGGGTCCCAGGTTTGATTCCCGTCAAGGGCATGTACCTTTGTTGCGGGCACATCCCCAGTGGGGGGCATGCAGGAGGTGGCTGGTCTATGTCTCTCTCTCATTGATGTTTCTCTCTCTCTACCTCCTTTCCTCTCTGTAAAAAATCAATAAAATATTTTTGTAAATAAATAAATAATAAAATAAAAAACAAAAGATTCTGAGAGAATCTTTGATTATCCTTCTTTGCCTGCCTAACAGAATAGAGAAACCTGCTGAAAGTAAGGAAGCTATTCCCTTAGCATATGTGAGTTAAGTGCAAATCCAAACAAGCCTGTTTGTTGGACTCCTCTGTGTCCCATTGTTAATGTGTGACTCAGCAAGAATTTGTTTACCACGTTTGCTGTTTCTCACCTACCTGTGATTTGTCTCTTTCCCTTTGAAATCCTAAACCCCTGACTCCTTTTCCTTAGTCCAGAATAGGATATAAACCTCAAAGATCCATTGTATCCCCAATGCTCACATTCTTTAACCCCCCATATATATATGTAATAAATTTGGTTGTATTCTCCTATTAATCTCTCTCATGTTAATTTGATTATTACTCCAGCCAAGGAATTTACAAAGGTGGGAGAAAAATTATTTTTTTCTGCCCCACACTATAAAAATGAAAACTTCTATTGGAACTGAGGGTAGGAGCAGAGTTTTCTACCCCAAAATATGCTTTTTTTAGGATATTATTTTAAGCTGGTTATTTCAAAGAAATGAAAGACACAGGAAAAATATCTTTGATCTTCTCTCTGATTGCCTAAAAGAATTTAGATAAGAAACTGCTCCAGAAAGCAAGCTATCATCATAGCAAATTATAATAATACAGTAAAAGCATAATATGCTAATTAGACTGGATATCATTTCGGATGGAAGCCTGGGCTCCAGGTGCCAGAAGGAAGTCGGTGCTGGCAGCTGGGAGAAGGAAGGCCTACTCTTGCTCAAATTTCATGCATCAGGCCTCTAGTCTATATCATAAAAGACTGTAGTGTGACCCTGAGACGGCATCACGACCAACTACCAGACTCACCAGGAAGTGCATTGATGGGTCCCACAGTGGCCATAGCAGGCAGAACTTCTGGAGTGTCCCGGGGTGCCAGGAGCATCTGAGGAGTGTCCCAGGCCACCAGCAGTGTCCGTGGAGCGTGTAAACACTTCACAGGGCGGCAAACATGGCCCTGATGGCAGGTTAGGCTTAGGGAACCCTATACATGCATAATTTAATTGTGTGCTGGGACTCTAGTAGTTTAATATGAACTAGTGTTAACATAAGAAATGTTCAAACTTGTAAAGGATTTTTGTGAGTTTATTTGAACGAAACTGTCAACAATTGCCGGGAAGCAGATTCTCAATGTATTGAGATAATACTTCAGAAAATGGCATTTTTCATCTTTATAAATTACAATCAAAGGAGACTTAAGTGGATTACATGAAATCCATTGCTGATAGATTAGGGGGTGGGAGAAAGCAAAGGTGAGGAGGAGTTGGGGGACCTCTAAGATTGGATAAAAAGTAAATGATAGCCAGTTTGGCTCAGTGGATAGAGCGTCAGGTTTGATTATGGTCAAGGGCATGTACCTTGGTTTCAGGTACATCCCCAGTGGAGGGTGTGCAGGAGGCAGCTGATCGATGTTTCTCTCTCATTGATGTTTCTAGCTCTCTGTCCCTCTCCCTTCCTCTCTGTAAAAAATCAATAATATGTATATATATATATATATATATATATATATATATATATATAAAAGTAAATGAAAGAAACATGCTTATTTTACTTAGGTGAGTACAGGATAGTTAACAGTCAACAATTAACAAGGTAACAGTAACAATGAGGGAATTTGAGGTCTCCTCTCTGGCACCCCGGTATAGTAGTTGTGCCCTGAGAGAACCAGAAAAAGGGAAGTTACATGTTATCCTGCCATTCCAAAGGTATGTTATAGTAAATGCAAAAAGACAATAGGCTTAGTTAAGGTAAAGATTGGCCTTGTCAGGGAAGATACCAGCCTAGGATGTGACTATCCACCATAGACTGCTTTTTATTTAAAATGTCTAATTTCAGCCTGACTGGCATGGCTCAGTGGTTGAGCGTTGATCTATGAACCTGGTTCATTCCCAGTCAGACACATGCATGGATTGTGAGTTCTGTCTCCAGTGTGGGGTGTGCAGGAGATATAGCTAAACAATGATTCTTTCTCATCATTGATGTTTCTATCTCTCTCTCTCTGAAATCAAACATATATATATATATATATATGTATATATATATATATATATATATATATATATATATATGTAAAGTGTATATATATAAAGTTTAATTTCAGACCATTCTTTGTGGTTACTTTAGGTTTCTGAGTTTGCAAGGCCTCCTTGCAGCCCCTTCCCTGACCTTTTCAGGTTAGGACAGTGGTCGGCAAACTGTGGCTCGTGAGCCACATGCAGCTCTTTGGCCCCTTGAGTATGGCTCTTCCACAAAATACCACGGCCTGGGTGATTCTATTTTGAAGAAGTGGCATTAGAAGAAGTTTAAGTTTAAAAAATTTGACTCTCAAAAGAAATGTCAATCCTTGAACTATTGATATATGGCTCTGTTAACTAATGAGTTTACTGACTACTGGGTTAGCATGTGGCTCTTTTTCACCCACACTACTGGTGATAGGGAGGAACCTAGCGAGGCCAGTTTGATCAAAGTTCTCTCTGTGGCCCTGAAAACATTTGTTTACCAAACGTATGCTTTGTCATATCCACCTGAATTGCCTTAATGCCTATTAAAAACCCCAAATTATAGAACCCACTTTTTCTTAGTTCAAGGTGACATATAAGTCTTGGGTCTCATGCTATATTATAAAAGGCTAATATGCAAATTGTCCCCTTGACCAGTTTGACCAGGGGGTAGGGCTAGCTGTGCAGCCTCCCATATCCCCTCCCCCTAGCTGGCCTGACCTGATGGGACTGATCAGGTCAGGCCAGCCGATCCCACCTATGCACAAATTTGTGCCAGGGCCTCTAGTATTCTTGTGGAAAGCCCATCAATATGTATTAAATTTGGTCATTTTCTCCTGATAATCCATTTCATGTCAATTTGACTATTGAAGCAGCCAAAAGAACTTAGAAATATAGGAGAAAAATTCTTTTTTTCACTTAGAACTATGTCCTAGGATCCTGCCAAGCTCTTTCTGAATTACAGAATCTGATTTACATATGTATTAGTTATCCTGAGCAGCCAGAACACTGATATAGTTGTTAATAGGAAATATGTCAAGAGGAAAGAAAACAGATATAAGGGTTTAAACAAACTTTAAATTGCTTCCTTGTTTTTGATTTTTTTAAAAATCCCATTTCTAAAGATAATTGATATGACTAGAACCCTGCTGCTCTCTTTGATTAAATGAGAAAAGATTAATTGCTTCTCTTTGCACCTCACTAGATACTTCCTATAATGTCCCATTTTCTGTTAGCTACTTAATAATTCAATTAAAAGTCAGTGGAATTATAAGGAGGTGGAAGAAGTCCCAGGAGGTTTTAAACTGGACAACCTATGGGTTCAAGCTGCCTGCCACTACTTGAGCCAATTCAGCAGAGACTGGGTTGAGTCAGATGAGTGTTTATTCTAATAATCCTGGCAGTATGGGAGAGCAGCAGGTCATCCATAAAAATCTGCTCTGCAGTCCCCCATAATCCAGCTGCTCATATAAGATTGGAAAAGATTACATGGGGAAGTAGGGGTTATAGGCATGGGAAGTAGGCAATGGGGCCTGGGGTAGGACTCCATGTTTGGACAAAACTCTTTCCATGATAATAGGTAGCTCTTGAATGAGAATGGCCCGCATTCCAAGGTTGACTCCCAGGCACTGGGGTACACAACTCCCAACCAGGTTAGAATGTCCTTTCTTTAACCAGCAAAAGCAATTATGGTTAACAGAGCATGATTAATATTTCTTATAACCAGAGAACATATTTGGCAAAGATATATCTGATAAAGGGTTAATATCCAAAATATATAAGGAACTCATACAGATTAGAAGGAAGACAAAGAATCCAATTTAAAAAATGGGCATAGGGAGAGGAGAAACCAAGATGGTGGTATAAGTGAACACCTAAACTGCTGTCTCGCACAACAATTTCAAAACTACAACTAAAAGACAGAACTCTCACCATCCAGAAAGACAGGAAAGCTGGCTGAATGGAAATTCTACAATTAGAAGGAAAGAGACAGGCTCACGGAGACTCAGAGGAGCTGCAAAAAGCTGAGGTACAGAGACACGCATGTGAATAGGACAGGCGGCAAGTGCCTGGCTGGCTTCCTCTAGCGGGAGGGAGACGGAAACTCCTGCGCTGAAATCCAGGTCTGACTGCACTGATCCCCAGTTCTGGGTGAGACCCTGGGGATTCATATGGGCCCCCAGAGCACATGGAAACTCAGGGGAGCCCGAAAAGCAGAGGTCTGGAGGTGCGCGAACGCGAATGTGTACAGAGAGGGCTGCAGTGATTACTGAAAGCCATTGAGACCCAGGAGCCACTTGGGCAGGGCTGAAGAGAAGCCAAGGCTGTCTGCTCAGCCCTGAGACTCCACCACAGCCAAGCCCAGCACAAAGGCTTTTGTAATCTTGCAATTCTTAAGTCTTAACAGAAGTTCTTCCAGTGTAGACACAGCTGATCTTCACAACCAGTTGGCTTGGAGGTCAATGCCCCACCAGTGATACCGACAACAATCAAGACTTATCTACAACAAGACTTTACACACAGTCCACAAAGAGGTGCACCCAGAGTATTCACCTCATGTAACTGGGGAGGCAGAGCTACTGGGGCATATAGGACACCTAGCACACAAAGCTACTCTACCAACTCAGGGAAGCAGCAAAAATGGGGAGACATGCCAAAACCGGTTTGGCTCAATGGATAGAGCGTCGGTTTGTGGACTGAAAGGTCTCAGGTTCGATTCCGGTCAAGGGCATGTATCCTGGTTAAGGGCACATCCCCAGTACGGGGCGTGCAGAAGGCGGCTGATTGATCTCTCTCTCATCTATGTTTCTAACTCTCTATCCCTCTCTCTACCTCTCTCTAAAAAATTAATAAAATATATTTAAAAAAAATTAAAACATAAATAAAAATCAAGTGAATTGAAAATCTGATGAACAGAATAAACTGGTGAATATAATAGAATCAGGGGCATAGAAAGAGAGTGGTCTGACAATTCTCAAGGGGAAACAGGTGAGGGGGTGCAGGGAGATATTGGACAAATATCATACACCTATGGATGAGGACAATGAGGGATATAAGGGCAGAGGGAGTGGTGGGTGCTGGGTGGAGAGGAGATATAAGGGGAAAAAAGAGGAACAATTGTAATAATCTGAACAATAAATATTTATTAAATAAAACAATGGACAAAGCACCTAAATAGACACTTCTCCAAAGTGGACATACAGATGGCCAAAAGACATGAAAAAATGCTCAGTCACTGATCATCAGAGAAATGCAAATTGAAACAACAATGAGGTATCACCTCACACCTGTTAGAATGGCTACAATCAACAAATCAAAAAATTACAAGTGCTGGTGAGGATGTAGAGAATTGGGAACCCAAGTACACTGCTGATGGGAATGCAGACTAGTGCAACCATTATAAAAAACTATATGGAGTTTCCTCAAAATAATAAATATGGAACTGCCATTTGACTCAGTGATCCCACTTATAGGAATATATCCAAGAAACCCAAAACACTAATCAGAAAGAATGTATCCACCCCTATTTCATAGCAGCACAGTTTAAAATAACTAACATCTGGAAATAGCCCAAGTACTCATCTATAGATAAGAGGATAAAAAATTGCATGGTACATTTATACCATAGAATTCTATGCAGCAGTAAAAAAGAAGAATCTCTTACTCTTTGAGACAGCATGGAGGGACCTGAAGAGTATAATGTTAAGTGAAATGTCAGAGAAAAACCAGTATCACATAATCAGAGGGCAGTGCCAGCTAGAAGGGTGTCTGCTGAGTGAACATGGTCCCTCAGGCAGGTGGGGTTCCTTAGCATAGCGTGTGGGGATCTGGTTAACACTGGTAATGTGACATCCGCAAAGGGATCCTGGAGTACGAGAGGTCACTCTGCAACGTTGCTATCTCTTGGCAGCTCCTGCTTTGAGCATCTGCCTTCTGGCTGATGGTGAGGACATTGTGTTCACGGCCCCCTGGTGCTGGTTGGTTCTGGTACAGCAGCTCCCCTCACTCTGGGGAGGTAGGGGAGAGGAGAGAGAGCATAAATATCTCTGATGATTCCAGTTAAGCAGCATTTTTCTGCTAATGTTATGGTTTTCCTTCTAACGCTAGTCTTTTGGAGCCAGCCCAGGCCTGCCTGCTCCAACAGACATGGGAGGACGCTCCCTGGTGGTCATTGTGCATCATACTTACCAGCCAGTCAGCTGGTTGGCCAGTTGCTTAGACTTTTATATGTATATAGATATATATACACCGAGTGGCCAGATTATTATGCATTCAGAGGTCTCTGTCTTTTATGTGCTTTTGCATGAAAAAGAAAATACCATATACATAGAACACAAGCATAGATTCCCACTAAACCTGTTGTGAGAGCCAGCCTCACAGGATGGGGAATTAAATGGTTCTCTTTAGACCAAAGTCTGTCCAGACAAACATTGCCATGAGTCTTTATATATAAACTGAATGAGTTTTTTCCTTCTGTCTTGTTCTATGACCTAAAAGCTTGGCTTGTGACCAATGGAAATATTTTCTCTGTCTCCACCATCTGGAAGGTGCATTTACCAGGTACACCTGGTGGCCTGTCTAATGTAGTGGGGTTCCAAGTGTCTTTGTCCAGCTGTGCTAACTGTCAGAGGAGCTTTCCATCTAAACTTTTTTTTTTCCATCTAAACTTTTGTTGTTAGTGCTGGGAACATCCCATTCCAGTAGCACCTGCCTGGTGCCACAAAATAGCAGGCTTGTGGAAGAAGGCATCTCACATTTTGTGGGAGGCCAGAGACATCACATGCATGCCACTATTCTGCCTGCCTATGTAATGAAGGACTGCGCATTCTCTTTGGAACAACGAGGGCTGCTAAAATATTTACAAGCAGCCTGGCTGGCGTGGTTAAGTGGTTGATTATTGACCTATGAATCAGGAGGTCACAATTCAATTCCCGATCAGGGCACATGCCTGGGTTGTAAGCTGGATCCACAGTGTAGGGTGTGTAGGAGGTAGCCTATCAATGATTATCTCTCCTCATTGATGTTTCTATTTCCCACTCTCTCTCCCTTCCTTTCTGAAATCAATAATGAAAATATATTTAAAAATAAAACATTAACAACTAATCTTTTGCCTGGCCAGTGTGGCTCAGTGGCTGAGCATCGACCTATGAACCAGGAGGTCATGGTTCGATTCTCAGTCAGGCACATGCCTGGGTTGTGGTCTCAATCCCCAGTGTGGGGTGTGCAGGAAGCAGCCCATCAGTGATTCTCTTTCATCATTGATGTTTCTCTCTCTCCCTTCCTCTCTGAAATCAATAAAAACATATTTAAAAAGAAATAAACAAAACAACAACAACTAATCTTTTGCACTCTTCGTGGAAGCCTTTTTTCTTCCTTGGTTAAGCTATAAAAGACTTACTGGTGAAATCCTGAAACTGGACACCAAATGGGTCCAAGACCATCTGCCCCTATTTGAGCCAAATTAAGCAAAGACAAGGTTGAATCATATGTGAGCCTTTACTCCAATAATGCCAGCAGTATGGAGAAAACAGCAGGTCATCCTGTAAATTCTACTCTACCATCCCCTACTAGCCAGCTGATTATACAGGGATAAGGAACATGGTCTACATGCAAGGGTGAAAGGGGCAGGATAAGGACTTCAGGGTTCGTGGTTCATGTGACTCTTTCCAGGATCTTGAAGTCCGATAACAAGATAGTTAATTTTCTATGAGGTTAAAAATAGCTCAGCCTGTTCCTGGGACAAGAGAATGGTCAGCACTCCTGAGGCAAACCCCCAGAGGGGGTCAGGGTCCAAGCACAGTAATGAAGTCAAAGTGTGTCCTGTCCTTGAACTGCTCTCAAAATGTATTTTCTTTTCTGAGTAATGGACCCAATTGTGCTCTAAGGCATCTTATCTTTTTACACCCTGTTTTTCTTCTTGTAGCACATCCTCTAGTTTCCCAGGGTCTGTAACAAAATCTCTTATCTAAAGTTAGTAAGATGAATACTCATTAAACTATATACTCATTAAACAAATTTCCTAATCATATTCCATGCCCTTCCTCTAACAATCCTACTGTCACTGGGCAGATGGGGGGATGTTTACAATGGAAAAAACTTCTAAATTTAAACATTTTAGAGAACTTACATTGGAACAATAACTAGCCATTAAGTCACCTTTAATAAGATGGAAGACAGAAATTAAAACAAAAAACCAAAGTCCACTCAGACCCCTTCCAACTTAACTTCAGATATTTGCAGATCTTGTAAAAAAAAATTAGGGCATTGGAAGAACAATTGCCTGGTAATAAAGAATAAAAAGGAGCCTGGCATGTCTCAGTGGTTGAGCATCAACCAGGAGGTCACCATTCCATTCTTGGTCAAGGCACATGCCTGGGTTGTAGGCTCAGTCTCCAGTCTGGGGCATGCAGGAGGCAATCAAAAAATTATTCTCTATCATCATTGATATTTCTTTTTTTCTTTTTTTAAAAAATATATTTTATTGATTTTTTACAGAGAGGAAGGAAGAGAGATAGAGAGTTAGAAACATTGATGAGAGAGAGACATCGATTAGCTGCCTCCTGCATGCCACCTACAGAGGATGTGCCTGCAACCAAGATACATGCCCTTGACCGGAATCGAACCTGGGACCTTTCAGTCCGCAGACCGACGCTCTTTCCACTGAGCCAAACTGGTTTCGGCCATCATTGATATTTCTCTCTCTCTATTCCATCCTCTCTGAAATCATATCCTATCTAATAAAAGAATAATATGCAAATTAACCACCACTATGCTACACCCACAAGCCACACTCACCAGCCAATCTGGAGTAAGTATGCAAATTAACCCCAACCAAGATGGCTGTGGCCACTGAGCGAGCAGTAGGCTTGGGTTTCCCTGGCAATGGAGGAAGCCAAGCTTTCTGCCTGCCCTGGTGGGCCCAGATCTCTACTAAAGGCTACAAAGTTTCAATTATACAAGATAAATAAATCCCAACAAAATGGTGGCAGCTGTGGAGCTGGAGAGAGCAGGAGGCTTGAATTGCCCCTGGTGATGGAGGAATCCAAGCTTTGGCAGCCCTGGCCTGCATTGGCCTTTGCTTAAAAGTTTCAATTATTGTAAAAGATAAATAAATCCCAGATACCAGGGCCTCTGCTTGGTCACCAGGGGGCATGGCCAGCCTGCAAACCAGCATAGGCCCCTCGCTCAGGCCACCCCACACCTCAATGGAACCTCCACCCTGATCCGAGACATCCTTCAGAGCAAACCAGATGGCCCCCACCCATGCGCCAGGCCTCTGTCCTATCTAATAAAAGAGTAATATACAAATTGACCATTACTCCCAACACACAAGATGGCTGCCCCCCACAAAATGGCCACCACAAGATGAACAGCAGGGGAGGGCAGTTGGGAGGAACCAGGCTTGCAAGAGAAGGGAGTTGGGGGCAATCAAGCCTGCAGGGGAGAGCAGTTAGGGGTGACCAGGCCAGCACAGGAGGAAAGTTGGGGGTGACTGGGCTTGCAGGGAAGGGCAGTTGTGGGGGACCCAGGCCTGCAGGAAAGAGCAGTTGGGGGACACCAGTCCTACAGCGGAGGGCAGTTAGGGGCAAACAGGCTGGCAGGGGAGCAGTTAGGCATCAATCAAGCTGGCAGGGGAGTGGTTAGGGGATGATCAGGTTGGCAGGCAGAAGCAGTTAGAGGCAATCAGGAAGGCAGGCAGGAGAGCAGTTGGGAGCCAGCAACTGCTCTGGATTGTGAGAGGGATGTCTGACTGCCTGTTTAGGTCTGATCCTACTGGGATCCCAGATTGGAGAGGGTGCAGGCTAGGCTGAGAGATCTCCCTGCCCCCCTACATGAATTTCGTGCACCAGGCCTCTAACATATAGTTAAATAGGAAATAACAAATACAGAGAATATAGTTAGTCTTAAGACTTTTGAGTTTTCCTTTAGCTTTCTGGGTTTTACAGATGCTAATTGAGTTAATTAACAAGAGAACTTATTTTAAAATATATTTTATTGATTTTTTACAGAGAAGAAGGGAGAGGGATAGAGAGCTAGAAACATCGATCAGCTGCCTCTTGCTCGCCCCCTACTGGGGATGTGCCCGCAACCAAGGTACATGCCCTTGACCAGAATCGAACCTGGGACCTTTTCAGTTCGAAGGCCAAGGCTCTATCCACTGAGCCAAACTGGTTTCAGCAACAAGAGAATTTTTTAAAAAGGGAAAATCAAGAGATTTCCCAACAAGGTGTAAAATTTTTAAATGTTATGAGATAAAATATTATAATAACTGGTATACTTAAACAGGTTTTGAAGGATTTAACTGATCAGGAGGCTAACTGTTCTAAGTCTGAAAGGAATATTTTGCAAGTCTCCATGGGTCTTCCTGCTGAATAATGAGAAATGTAAATGAAGCTGAGGTAATTGAAGGGAAAAAATGCACTTCACAAACATAAGCAGCTCAAGTCGCCCATGCTTGACACCTCCCTTCCCATTTCTTCAGCCTCCTTAAAAATTGTAAAAGGCAAATGTGTCTTTACAGTTATTAGTAATTCTCTTTATGTGTGTAATTTGTGATATCTGTGTTTATACGTGGTGTGTTTTCTGCCTCAGGATGGTATAACTAGGTTGTAATATTTTGTTGGCATAAAGGAATTAAATACTTATATAAATTAAGAAAAGAGCCCTAAAGGTTTGGCTTAGTGGATAGACTGTCAACCTATGGACTGATTCCAGTTGGTGGCATGTACCTTGGTTGCGGACATATCCTCAGTGGGGGGTGTGCAGGAGGCAGCTTGACCAATATTTCTTTCTAATCGATATTTCTAACTCTCTATCCCTCTCCCTCCCACTCTGTAAAAAAATCAATAAAAATATATTAAAAAAGAAAAGAAACTATCCCAAAGGTTTTTCAGAACCATATGATCTGGGGAAAAATTTGACATTAAACCTGGTTTAGGTTTGGTTTGATTAAGTAAACATATCTTTTAGAGTTACTAATATTGAATATGATATTTTTTGTTTTACCTGGATTTAAAAAATAAGTTCCTGTTATCTCTGTTACATAATTTGAAGAAAATGGCTTATATAATTATAGTCTATGTCATATATACCTAAATAGTGTTCTAAAGTCTATTGGTAACTTAAAATTTTAGAGTTTTACTAAGTTAAGTTAAATGATAAAAATGGGTTATCTAGATATTTTGAAATAACATGAAATACTGAAATATTGATTATTAGATAAGTCTTAAGTTTATCTACTTGTGGCTTATTTAGAGCAGATAAATTTAGATCTGTTAATGAAAATGTCTTATACTTTATTAAACAGTTGTAAATAGATTTGCCAATAAAAAAGCTTATTTATTATGCAAATTATGAAATGTTTTTATAAATTTGCTAGCCTAAATAATGCTAATTAGTTACTTTTTAGTTGTCATTAAAAATTGAGGTTTCTAAGGGTTAAGAATTCTAATTAAGTTGGAAAGAAACTATGTTTTTGGTAGTAGAAGGTATAATACATGAAGATACCTATATTTAAAGGAAAATAGTTTTGTCTTAACTTGGTTATTTCTAAATAAGAAGAGGTAAAATAAGAAAGTTGTAAAAGGCTTGTGAAGAAAAATCTTAAGTAAAGTTTATATGGTTAAGCTGAATAATACTGGAATAAGTTTAAGTAAATAAATTCAAATATCAAAAGCTAATAATTAAAATTTAGTTCTTTAGATTTCTTTTAAAAATATTTTAATTGATATCAGAGAGGAAGGGAGAGGAAAAGAGAGATAGAAACATCAATGATGAGAGAGAATCATTGATCAGCTGCCTTCTGCATGCCTCCCACATACTCGGGCATGTGCCCTGACCAGGAGTTGAACCATGACCTCCTACTTCATAAGTTGATGCTCAACCACTGAGCCATTGCAGCGGGGCAAAATTTGGTTCTTTTTCACTGTTAAATGAACAAGGGTTTTCCTGTATTTATTGTTTTTATTGTTCTATTTCTGATATTAGGAAAAATATTCTACCTAAAAAACAAAGATTCTATGTTTTATTAAAATAGTTATATTGTGTTAATCAGTTCTTAATTACTTAAGAAAACCATCTTCTCAACCCTAAAAACTAAAGTTTTGATAGCCTATATGTATGTTTGCCACCTTTTATTGACACTTTGGGTAAATTAATAATTTAATATTGTTTCATAATGACATTATTTTTTGGTCAAGTATGTTTGACAACCTTCCCAGGGTTTAAATTTTAAAAAATGCTTTCTCTTAATCTAGAAGTGGTTAGATTATTCCAATGAATGTTCAGAATGTCTCAATTTGTTCTCTCTCTTTATAAAAGAGAAATTTAAAACTAATTAGGCCTATTTGATATGCTTCAATTACATGGGAAATAGAAATCTTGGAGCCCTGGAGTGAGAGGATAGGTGATGGCAGTGACTCATTTCCCCCAACACGATTGTACACAGCTTTACCGCACACAAAAATATACCTCAAAACCAAGAAGACATGCAATCCAATTTAAAAAATGGGCAAAGGACCTGAATAGACACTTCTCTAAAGTGGACATAGAGATGGCCAAGAGACACATGAGAAAATGCTCAAAGTCACTGATCATCAGAGAGATGTAAATTAAAACGACAATGAGATATCACCTCACATCTGCCAGAATGGCTACCATCAATAAATCAACAAATATTAAGTGCTGGCAAGGTTGTGAAAAAAAGGGAACCCTAGTACACTGTTAATGGCAATGCAAACTGTTGTGGAAAACAGTATGGAAGTTCTCAAAAATATTAAAAATGGATTTGCTATTTGACCCAGCTATCCCACTCATGGGAATATATCCTGGCAATCCTGAAATACCAATGAGAAAGAATATATGTACCCCTATGTTCACAGCAGTATTATTTACAATAACTAAGATCTGAAAATAGTCCTAGTGCCTATCAGTGGATGAAGGGATAAAAGGCTGTGGCACATGTACACAATGCGATACTATGCAGCTAAAGAAGGACCTTTTGCCCTTTGAGACAGTATGGATAAACCTGGAATTATTATGCTAAGTGAAGTGAACCAGTTAGAAAAAGACAAATATGAATATCACATAATCTCATTTATGAGTGGAATATAAAGAACAAAATGAACTGATGACCAAAATAGGTCCAGAGGTATGAATACATGGAACAGAAAAACAGACCTCCTTGCAGTGGGAGGTCTGGGGACAGGGAAAAGGAAGAAATGAACCAAGAACATATCCAGAGAGGATGGACAAGGGTTAGCTGCATCAGCAGCCATCCCACCAGTCAAACCACTGGTAGCTCTAACTCATGATGAACAAGTAGTGCAGAAATATAGTTATATTGTGGGCATGCTTCCCACTGGGGATCGAGCCCACAAACAAGGCATGTGTCCTGATCGGGAATCAAACCCTGACTTCCTGGTTCATGGGTTGATGCTCAACCACTGAGCCACACCAGCCCGGAATAATATATATATTTATATTTTTTAACAAAGTATTAACTGGTATTATATCTTTCCTCTGAACAAGACTGAATTTTTACTTCATGTTGTGTCTTTCCCTCCTTTACCTTCCACTGCATTGAAATGATCCAGAAATTTAGCTCTAAGTCAATTTTTATACCATACCTCTTCTTTCTTAGGAAAATTACCTATGTATACTTGTAAAATATTATTGCTTGGTTTGGCCAGCATGACTCAGTGGCTGAGCATTGACCTAAGAACCAGGAGGTCAGGGTTCAAGTCCTGGTGAGGGCACATGCCCGGGTTTCGGCTTGATCCCCAGTGTGGGGCAAGCAGGAGGCAGCCAATCAATGATTCTCTCTCATTATTAATGTTTCTATTCTCTCTCTCTCTCTCCTTACCTCTCTGAAATAAATAAAATACACTTTTTAAAAATTAAAGGTAAATAAAATAAAGCCAGTTGTAGTGAACAAAGCAAGAGGTGTTCAAATTCATCTTATCAGTTCTATGACTGTAGACCTCCTCATTATAACCTTATTTCCCACCTTGTTACCTTATCTGAATAGTTATCGCCCTTGATTTTTCCACCTCAGGTCCCATTTTCACCTTGAATTCTTACCAAGCATCCTATTTCACAGAGATATTTTGCTGTTTCTGAATTCCTATCATTTACCATTCATTTTCATACTCTTGTTACATTTTAAGTATATAAACTAAAACGAAACTTATTTGCGAGCAGTGACTGCCTTCTAACTCTCTCTGCACTCTTCAGAGGCTTAGTGTGGTGTTTTATATCGAACATGAGAGTGTGGTCAGCGAACTTGAGACTAAAACTGTCATTTGATCAGCACACATGAATTCTTCCCCTACAACTCAGCTTCTTTTTAGCTTAGTAACTGTCAGGGACAACTGAATATGAATCTTAGGACTGTTATTGGTCTACTAAGCAACCAGGAGGGTTCTCAAGGACACACACTCTGAAGATATACCCTTTTGATATGGTAATGAATGAAACTATGGAGATAGCCCTAAACAGTACATTTCCATATAAACTAAAAACCATATGTCAATATTAGAACTACTGGATAATTAACTGTGGCTTTATATCTCAGGAGAAGCTATTATCACACTGTCTATAATCAAACATTTTATTTTAGTCACATGAAGCAAACATCTCTAACTTTTTAAAAATGAAGTAATGAGGACATATAGAGGAGTACCAATGACAATATTGCAACCAACCATGTAACATAAGGCAGATTTAATAAATATTAACATTCAGCTAGTTTTTCTAAGAAATAAAACATTATAGAGGTGGAAACTAAGAGAATAGTAATAAAAGACTACTTAAAAGCTATTTTTAAAAGTTAATAACATAAGATAATAAATAACTGAATTAGGTTTTAAAAAGAGGAATAAATCTAAGATTTTCTATACACAGCCCTATGTGACTTCTTGCATAGTACAATCAACAAAAGCCAGTAAGTTTTGAGGAGTGTGAGAAATAATCTCTCTGATTTATAATAAGAAATATATATTTGGTCTTTATCCCAACACACCAACAGCTATTGCTCCACTTTTCGTAAGTATACAAGAAAACATTAAATAAAAAATAAAAGAAATTAATTGAAACAGTCATGTGATCTAATGAATCACAAAGAGATATATGCATGGGCT
This sequence comes from Lasiurus borealis, assembly GCA_004026805.1. Taxonomy (NCBI): domain Eukaryota; kingdom Metazoa; phylum Chordata; class Mammalia; order Chiroptera; family Vespertilionidae; genus Lasiurus; species Lasiurus borealis. The sequence continues at coordinate 35,873 of PVJN01011484.1, forward strand.
TTCTTCACCTGCATATGGCGAATTTTTGTCTTTGGGCATAGTCTTTTTAAAACGTGTTCACACCCTAGCTGGTTTGGCATCAGCCTGTAGACTGCAGGGTCCCAGTTTCGATTCTGGCCAAGGGCACATGCCCGGGTTATAAGCATGATCCCCAGTAATGGGTGTGCAGGGGGCAACTGATCAGTGATTCTCTCTCATCATTGATGTTTCTATCTCCCTCTCCTTTCCTCTCTGAAATCAATAAAGAAATATATTTTTTAAAAATGTGTTCACTTTTGAAGTGGACACCAATGCTTCCTCAACTTCCTGTGTCTTTCAGATTTTCTATTGTCAGTCCTGTCCCTGTGGTCCCATGGTGGATTACACAGTGGCAAACATGTTACACAAGTTATACTTCTATCATCAATGTTATTAAGAAGTGGAAACAGTAATTTTCACTAAACATGTAACTTATGAGTGGAACTGTGTTTCCCCCCAAAATTCATATATATTTAAGTGCTGGCACCCGGTACCTCAGAATCTGACATTATTTGGGAATAGGGTTGTTGAAGATTTACCAGATAATACTGGAGTAGGGTGGGCCTCTAATCCATTGTGACTGGTGTCCTTATAAAAAAGGTACACTTGGATACAGACATGTACACTGAGAGAATACCATGTGAAGGTGAAAATGAAGATTGAGGTGATTCTTCTATAAGCCAGGGAATGCCAAAATTGCCAACAAACCACCAAAAAATGGACAAAAAGCATGGAGAGTTAGAGTCTATCAAATGATATAAGAAGAAAGTAAGGAAATTTAGGATATTGGTGCAAAAGTGACTGAATTAATGCACTCCTGCAGTAAAACCTGGATAGAAATAGAAGTGAAGGTGGGAAGGAGCTGACAGACACCTAGACCAGGAGGTCACGGGTAATTGAATCTTGATGATCTCAAGGAACTGATAATAGGAGTGGCAGAGGGAAGAGCTGGAAGGAAGGTTAAAGTCCTAGAGTGATATGTTTACATTTTAGATTTTAGAGTAAAAGAGTTCCAGGTAATAACAGGATGTGTGTGGCTAATCCAGGGATTAAAGTCTTTGATGAGAAAGAGGAAATGACCAAGTTGTCAGTAAGTGACAACACCAACAAAGGTTACAACCTGATACAACTGATGACATGAACCATAAAGGAACAGAGAGAATAAAAATGTAATAATATGAAAATGGTCCAGGCAAAGGTAAGATCCATCAGTTGCTCTAACACATGCCTGATACTCCCTGGTTATTTCTCTTTCAAAAATGAGCTCCCAGCTTTTTACTCTTATATCCCAAGAAATTAAGTCCTTCAAGATCCTTTTGTTTGCTCGTAAAGAATTGGGCTGGCAGGGAAACAATAGTGAAAAAATTTAAAGGTGAGGAAGCAGAAAAACTGGGGTAACAATTTTTGCTTCATTATATTCATACTAGAGGTCTAGTGCATAAAATTTGTGCATGGGGATGGGGATTTCTCAGCCTCGTCTGCACCCTCTCATAATCTGGAAGCCCTTGGGAGATGTCCAACTGCTGCTTTAGGCGAGATCCCATAGGGATTCCTATGGGATTTGGCCTAAACCAGCAGACAGACATCCCTCTCCTAACCACTCACCTGCCTGCCTTATCACCCCAACCTGCCTGACCGCCCCTAACTTCTCACCTGCTGCCTGATTGCCTGCCTGCCTGACCGCCCCTAACTTCTCACCTGCTGCCTGATCGCCATTAACCACCTCTGCCTTTGCCCCTGCCGCAGCAGCTTCATCTGGAAGGATGTCCAGCGGTCATTTGGCTGTCTGGTCTAATTGGCATATTATGCTTTTATTATTATATATATTTCAATTGCTTACTGAAATCTCAAGCTGGATGTATCACAGGCTTCTTAGTACAATATATCCAAAACAGAACTTAATATTCTCCTTGATACACCCTACCTCCTCCCCTATCTAAACTTTTGCCTCCCCTTGAGTATACTCTCTTAGAAAAAGATATCACCAACCCTCCAACATAGCTCCATTCATAGTTTTCCTTAATCCATCCAACTGCCTTTACATCCAGTGCTACTCCTCTGCTTCAGGCTGTCATCCTCCCTCACCTAGATTCTTATAACACCCTTTCAATGATCTCCCTAATAATCCTGCTTTTATTTAAAAGTTTCATAAGTTGTCCATCATGAATTTTTGCATTAATTTTTATTTTTAAAAATACCACATTACATATCACTTACTTATCGAGTCTTTTGGTGCCTTCTCAAATTGTGCATACAAACCATATGCTTCATTCACTTCAACATTGTCCCAGCCCTATTTACTATCTTTAGTTTTCTTACAATTTTTTTTTTCAATCTGCAAGGTAAGTCAATAAAATACACATATATAATCATGCCACATTTCCACTTAATTTGTCCACGGATTCCTCTCAGATTAATTCAACAAAACCTGAAAGAGGTTTATTATTTTAGTCTCTCTTCTGAATGTCTCCCTCCTTTACTCATCATCACCCTGGCTAACATTATGTGTGAGCACAGAATAAACATATTGTTCTTAGAACTTTACATGTATTACATTGTCCTATCTAATGACATGGAGTAAACACTGTTATATTTTTATTTACATATTATTTTATAGCCATGACACAGAGCTATGAAGTTTGATAACTGCCCTCCTTTAAGTTTCTTTTAGGTTTTTCCACATGTTTACACTGACTCAAAATCTCCAGTCTCCTTCTGGGGTTACTTCCTGTGGTAGGCTGAATAGTTAGTTTTCCAAAGACATCCACATTATAATCCCTGGAACCTGTCACCTTATCTAGAGATTTTGCAGATATGGTTCGGTTTAGAATTTTGAAGTGAATTATCCTGGATGAATTTATCCTGAGTGAAGGAAGTGGATGAATTTATCCTGCGTTATCTGGGTGGTTCCAAAGTAATCACAATCAGGAGGCAGAAGGATCAGAGTGAGAGAGATGTGACATGGAAGTAGAGGTCAAAGTGATGTCATTGATGGAAGGAAGCCCCTAAGCCCAGGAATGCAGATTGCCTACAGAAGTAGCAAAGGGCAAGGAACATATTCTCCCTAGACTAAAACATCAGAAGGAGTATGCCCTGCTGACACCTTGATCTTGGACCTCTAGTGGCAGGAACTGCAAGATAACAAATTTCCGTTGTTTTTGTTTTTACTCGAATATCACAAGTCTGGCAAGGCGTAGCTAGGTTTTTCTGCCTGAGTAGGTGTACAACATAATGATTTGACATTTGATATATTGTGAAATGATCACCACTATAAGTCTAGTTAATATCCATCAAGATACATAATTACAATTCTTTTTCTGGTGATGAGAATGTCTAAGATTTACTCTCTTATCAACTTTCAAATAAACAGTACAGTATTATTAGCTGTAGTCACCAGACTGTACACATGTGTCCTGTTTTAAGCCACTAAGTCTGTGGTAATTTTTGCAGCAGCAATAGCAAACACTTCCTCAAGGAAGCCTTTTTTGGTGCTCCCTGCCCCCCAAACTCAATTAGCCATTCCTCCCCAATGTTCCCTCTACTCCCTGTCTTGCCTCTCTCATAGCACTTGCCTTTCCTCATTGCTTTTCCTGGTTAGAAGCCCATCTCTGTCTCTAGACTGTAAGTTCCTCTCACCGGAATCCAGAGCCTAACTTAACAGTAACTTTTTTATTTTTTAATATATTTTATTGAATTTTTACAGAGAGGAAGGGAGAGAGATAGAAAGTCAGAAACATCGATGAGAGAGACATCGATCAGCCGCCTCCTGCATGCCCCACAGTGGAGATGTGCCCGCAAGCAAGGTACATGCCCCCGACCGGAATCGAACCTGGGACCCTTCAGTCCGCAGGCCGACGCTCTATCCACTGAGCCAAACCAGTCCCGGCCAGAGCCTAACTTAAAGATGCACAGCTGCAGCTCAAATGATATTTGTTGAGGGTAGGAATGAACGTGACTTCCCAATCAAAGAGGGCTGAGATTATATGTTTATACTAAAATCACGTGCAGTGGCTATTAAGTTAAAATGCAGCTGAATTTGTCTTCCTGGCAAAAAAAATTAAAAAGGCTTTTCATTTTATTTTATAGAATTGGCTTTTTCCTAAATGCCCTAGGAACATAACACAGATAGAAGGAATGGTTGGTTACCTTGACCGCAAAGAGAAACCTGCTTTCCTCAGAGAAACAAATGAAGTTGCAAAGCAAGAGAGTGAAACATTAAGAAAATTAGAGATTTAACAGGGGCTTCTAAGTTTTTTACACATAAGATACATACTTAGACATGCTATACTGGTATATGCTGGCTACCAGATGTTCTGATTCATGACAATGGTGAATTGAATGTGGCTGTGCTGGGCTTGCTACTATTAAATATGACTCCAAGGTGAGTCAGGGAAACACGATACTTTATTTATTCCTATTTCCCTGTTGCGAACCTTTGTTATGTTCTAGTTTCATAATGTAACTGTAGTACGTGGATTTGCAGATGGAGAAGCAATGTCAGAATTGCCAGGGGTCATTACAAAGTCTCTCCTATCCTGAGCTTCACCAGCTCTTCAGAAGTCTGGCAAGGGATAGCTGGGTTCTCTGCTCTCGGCACCACAAGGCCAAAATAGAAGTGTCAGCTGGACTAAGTTATATATATATATATATATATATATATATATATATATATATATACACACACACACACATACATATACATATATACATATATATTCATACATAATTTATATATATATAATTGATATATATATATAATTGATTTCAGAGTGAAAGGGAGAGGGAGAGAGAGATAAAAACATCAATGATGAGAGAGAATCATTGATCAGCTGCTTCCTGCACACCCCACACTGGGGATTGATCCTGCAACCTGAGCATGTAACCTGACCAAGAATCAAACTACAACCTCCTGGTTCATAGGTCAATGCACAACCACTGAACCACACCGGTCAGGCGCTCTTGATTTTCTTCCCCCTCAACTTCCCAAAATCTAAATCTTGTTCATTCAAAACATATAATTCAAATTCTATTTTCTATATGAAGCTTCTTCCATAGTTATTGCTAGATTAAAAAAAAAACATTTATTATTTTGTTGTCCAAATCATTTCATTAACATCCACTATTTAGTCATGTACTATAGTTACATTTTTTTCATGCGTAAATGTATTATCCACGCACCTAACTGACAACATTCTGGAGATTAAGGTCCCTAGCTGTATAGAGTGAGAGCACAGCAGAATTTTTGGACACCTTTGACAGCCCACGATGGAGTCATCAACTAAGACAGTTTTGTCAAGTACCAAGTTAAGACTGAGATAATGAGGTATAACAGGAACATCTTAATGAGGGATCTGAAACACTATAAACCACAAGTCTGAACCCTTGGGTAAAAACTCCATCTGGACATCAGTATGCATGGGGCCTTAACCCCTTGTGGGCTCTGAACACCCAATGCTGGAGCTTAGCTAACCATAGGGTCAGTGTTAGAGCCCAGCCAGACTTCCACTCCACCAGATGTGTGCTGCCACTGCAGTTGCCTGGCTTGAGACTGATGTCCACCTCCTCACCTGTGGATGCTGCTAATGACTCAGATTTCAAGCTGGATGCTCACTTCAATTGTATAAGCTCCCCCTGTGTAACTGGCCTGTGACTCTATTGGCTTATTGGGGAGGTCTCCCCAAATAAACCTGGCATTGTGGAAAGACACTAACTTGTGTGAGTGACTCTTTTCCAGGATGTTCCCTTGCACACGACAATATCTTATGCCTATGTAAACATAAACTGTTGTCAGTAAATATTAGTTGATGTTGAATGAGACAGTAAGATTTGCGTAGGTGGAGAGAGGAGGCATTCTAGAAGAACAAGCACAAGTGAGAAAATGTATGGTTTGTTCTGCCTCAGGATTTTTTACCCTTGTGGAAAATACGACCACTGAAAAAGAATTTTAATATTTATTCATTGTTTGCAAGAACTACGTCGCAGGAAGGAAATTGGAGGTGTGTTCACTAATGTAGGCAAATTACCACCACACTCCAATTCCTTAACATATAAAATTACAGGATCCAGTTTACATACCTAGGTTCTCACCCTCCTCCCCAGTTGCCTTGTGGTTAGCAGGGGAGGAAATGCATCATAATAGGGATCAGGGTGGGGGAAGGGAGAGCTCTGTGGTCAAAAGTTTCTAAGAACTCTTGGAAAGGGGTACTGTTAGCATATAGTTGAAAAAGTCACACAGTTGGTCAAGTGAAGCACTGAGGAACTATCATTTACAAGCGATCTTAACTTTCTCCAACAACTGGCATAGTACTGCCTTCATTCAACAAATTCATTTGTTCAACAAATATTCTGAGTGCCCTCTCTGAGAAGGGCGTTTTTCTAGGGGAAATTGTATACACGAAAGTTGAAAAAAAGTAGGAAAAATATATATCACAAGAATACTGACTAAAGGAAAACTGGCCTAGCTCTAACTGGTTTGGCTCAGTGGATAGAGCGTTGGCCTATGGATTGAAGGGTCCCAGGTTCAATTCCAGTCAAGGGCACATGCCTGTGTTGTGGGCTTGATCTCCAGTGTGGGCATGCAATTGGCAGCCTATCACTGATTCTCTCTCACCATTGATATTTCTATCCCTCTCAATTCATCTCTGAAATCAATAAAAATATATTAAAAAAAGAAAAAGAAAGCTGGTCTAGCTATATTGATATTAAAAAAATACACTTTAAGCCAAAAATATTTCTAGTAGGTCACTTCATAATGTTGAAAATGTTCATCAGGAAGTGTCACAATTTTATTTCTGTATCCTCTGAATAACAAAAAAAAAATAGAATTATAAAGAAAAATAAATCCACAATCATAGTAGATATGAAAAAGTTAAATTTTTTTTTACCATCCCTTTTCCGCCTACATCTTTGCATTGCTCATTCCCTTCCTTTTTTCAGCTATCTCCTTAGAGAGTTATTTTCAAGTTATTTAATTTAAAATAGTTTATAATTCTTTATAGAATATATATGTATATGCTCAATGTTATTCATTTGCTTATTAATTTCTCCCCTACTAAATGTGTTCCATGAAGACATTTCATTCACCATGAAATATCTGGCTCCCTGAACAGCTTATGAATAAATGAATAATTAATAATTAACAATTGCTAGATATTTCTGTGTATAGTAGTCCTCCCTTATCTGTGGAGGATATGTTCCAAGACCCCCAGTAGATGCTAAAAACCATGGGTAGTAACAATCCTATATATACTGTTTTCTGCTATTCAGACATACCTATGATAAAGTTTAATTTATGAATTAGGCATAGTAAGACATTAACAATAACTCATTAAACACTTATACTCTATAGTAAGTGTTATGCAGATGTGGTTTCCTCTCTCAAAATCTTGTTGTACTGTACTCACCCTTCTTGTGATAATGTGAGGTGACACAGTGCCTAAGTGATGACATAAAGTAAGATGAATGCAGTTGGCATTATGACACAGCATTAGGCTACTATAAAAGTTACTTGAATACAAGCACTATAATACATGACAGTCAATCTGATAACCAAAACGGCTGCAAAGTGACTAACAGTCAGGTAAAGGATGGTTCACATCCCTGGATGACGTGAAACAGTGTGAGATTTTATCATGCTTATAATCAAAACTTATCAATTTTTTATATCTGGACTTTATTATTTAACATTTTTGAATTATGGTTAACTGTAACTAAAAGCACAAAAAGTGAAATTATAGATAAGAAACTTTAAATGTATTATCTTAATTCTCCCAACACTCCTTTATTTATTGTAAGCAGTAAGCCTTTAACTCAATCAGGGATAGTGCCTCCTTGTGAGTCCTTGGCATTCCACTCGACATCGGAATCCACCATAGTATTGTGGATGAAAGGAGCCACATGCTAACCTGACAAGATCAGGGAAGGCCTGTATGATGGTTTTGCAAACTCAGAAACCTAAAGTAAGCACAAAGGAAGGTCTGAAATTGAACTTTAATTAAAAGCAATTTATGGTGGGTAGTTACATCCTAGGCCAGTATCCTCACTGACAAGGTCAACCTTTATCTTAATTGAGCCTTTAGGTCTTTTTGCATCTATAATAAATAACATACCCTTTGAAATATCTAGGTATCTTATAACTTCCCTTTTTCTCGACGCCTTGGGGTACAAACTACTGTGCTGGGGGCCAGGACAGATACCACAAATTCCTTCATTATCATGTTAATTTTCCTTTGCCCACCTAAGTATGTGCCTATCATTTTATTTTTTATCCAATCCCAGGGGTTTCCCCGTTTTACTTTCTCCCACCTCTCTAGTCTATCACCAATAGATTTCATGTAACCCACCTACGTCCCTTTCCTTCAATTGCAATGTATAAATACAGATGTAACCCACCATTCTCCATTCTCCAGAACATTATCTCAATTCATGAGGTTCTGCTTCCTTGGCATGTGGTGACAGTTTGGCTCAAATAAACTAAAAAATTCTGTACAGGTTTCAATGGTTTTTTACATTAACAGAATCTTCTTATATAGGGATATGATGTTTTATTCATTCAGTAAAGATATCCTGAAATGCCTATGAGGCATTATGTGTTAAAGATGCAATGATAAGGCAGTAATGAAGTGGTTGATTTCATGTGATTTTTATATATAATTAGGGCAGAAGACATTTAATAATTCTTGTATAATTAATTACTTAGTTACAATTATTTTATTATCAGAAGGAATAAGTTAAGGTATTTATGATACTACATAACTGGAGAAACTGACCGAGTCTGGGGATTCAGAGATGGTTAATTGGAGTAAGTGACATTTGGGTTGAAATTCATTTTTACTCCTCTCTCAGATTTCAAACCAAATATTATGAGCACCCAGGCACAAAGTGAGTAAGATGCATCTTGGTAAAAGATTAAATAAAACTTTTATTAATGTATGTACCTCTGAAATGTAAAGAGATAAAATATATATAATACTACGCCTAAGCGATGTAATTATAAATGTTATCAAATAGCCAGTTAAAATTAAAATTTTCCTGTTTCAGAATTGTTCTTACAAATGATTTGTTAATATAAGGATCTACTGAGGATTCATGCACTACATTTGGTTGAGTTTTATTTTAAATCTTTTAAAATATATAGTTCACCACCTCTTTTTTTCCTGCTTGAATTTATTTATTCAAAACAAAACAAAAAAATAAAAATCTGGGTAATTTGTTCTGTAGAATTGCCCTTATTTAGGATTTTCCTGGTTACATTCCCATGGGGTTATTTAACATGTACCTCTCTCTGTCTCTTAAATTTTCTGGAAAAACTGGTAATTAGGTATAGATATTTGTTCAGATTCAGGTTCAATTTGAGGAGAACAAGAAGGTTTCATTGGTGTATATGTTTGAAAAAATCAAATCAGGAGACACATAAGCCTATTTGTCTTTCCTTTTATGATGTCATTGAACACAGGGTTTCATTAGGGATAGCAGATTGGTAATATTTTAATTTTACCATTTCTTCTTCATTTATTACCTGGAATATTTCTCTTTAGAGAAACTTTCTCTGATCTATTATTTCCTCAGATTACCCTGAAGTGCAATTCTTCTAGAGAAGGCAAGATAAATGCTTCATCCATTTTCTTCATTTAGTATCTGCTTTCAGAATAATGTATTGGTACCCTAGCATTCTTTTTTTTTTTAATATATATTTTATTGATTTCTTACAGAGAGGAAGAGAGAGGGATAAAGAGCTGGAAACATCGAGGAGAGAGACATCGATCAGCCACCTCCTGCACGCCCCCTACTGGGGACATGCCTGCAACCAGGATACATGCCCTTGACCGGAATTGAACCTGGAACCTTCCAGTCTGCAGGCCAACACTCTATCCACTGAGCCAAACTGGTTTGGGCAAGTACCCTAGCATTCTTTATAGGCATCAAAGAAATGTTTTTTTTATTTGTTTTTTCTGATGTTGTTAATATCATATGAACTCTAGATTTTTACAAATTTAATGTATTCCAGTAAAAAAATATATTATACATATTTGATGTTTCCAATAATATATGTTGGATAAAATCAAAAATTTAAAACATATATAATTCTGGTTATACAATACCAATATTATTACTAACAATATGATTATAGAAAACACTAGAGGCCTAGTGCATGAAAATTCATGCATTGGAGGGGGAGTCCCTCAGCCTGCCTGCCCCCTTGCAGTCCAGTGTCCCAGTGATCAGGAGAAGGTGATGCCCCATCACACCTCTACTGCTGCCACTGCTGGCAGTGCAAGCCTCGGCTGGCCCTCATTACCAGGGCCTTGGGTGGCCCTGAGTGGCTGGACAGCCGACATCTGAGGCTTGCTTGCACCTTGGGCTGGCTCTGGGTGGCTGAGGGGTTGAGGGGACTGGGGGACTCTGGAGGCAGGTGTGCAGAGCGGCTGGGCCAACCTGGGCATGAGCTTGGCCTTGCCACGCACTTGCTGCCTCGGTAGGGCTGAGGGTACTGGCCGCTGCCATCTTGTGGCTATGGGCGTTGCCATCTTTGAGGGTTTGGTAGTCAATTAGCATATTCCCTCCTTATTGGCTGTGGGTACTGCCATCTTTTACAATGGCATGAGAGTCAATTAACATATTCCTTCTTTATTAGATAAGATAATATTTATTGGGAATTATTTTGTCCTTAGGATAATACCCAGTCAGGACATATAAATGTGATATTGTCACTTATAGTAATAAATATTTATTTGGTCCCCTTTCCTATTACTGGCACAGAGTTCCTAAAAGTGTTGGAATTTTTCAAGTGATAAGAGGACTAAAAATATCTTTTGTGATAATATTTGGACTTTGACCTTGGTTCCTGAAACTGAGTTCCTGAAACATTGTAATTTCCTGAGTGGTAGGAGTGTCGTCTGTTCTTTTGAATTAAGAATTTTATCAACAGAATAAACTGGTGAATATAATAGAACCAGGAGCCCAGAAAGTGAGTGAACTGATAATTCTCAGGGGGAAAGGGGTGAGTGGTGTACAGGGAGAGACTGGACAAAAATCATACACCTATGGATGAGGTCAATGGGAGGGAGGTAAGGGTAGAGGGAGGTGTGGAGAGGAAAAAAGAGAAACAAATGTAATAATCTGAATAATAAAGATTTAATTTTAAAAAAAGTTGTAGTTTTGAAATTATTGTCCATCTGTTCTGATAAGGCAACTCTGGGTGAACTTCTAGATGATTCCTGGATGACAGCTGGTCTTTGGAACAACCAAGCCATGATGGAAAGCTTGGAATTTTTGGCCCTGCTCCCCATTTTCTTGATAGGGAGAATAGCTAAAAATTGAATTAATGATAGACCAGAGAGTTTCCAACTCTGTGAATGCATCCATGTACCGGGAGGACAACACACCCCAATTCCATGGAGACTGAAGCTCCTCTACCTGGGATCCTCCTAGACTTTTCCCTATGTATCTCTTCATCCGCATCCTTTATCATTTTTTTTTTTTAAAGAGAAACTTCATTTTTATTTATTTTTAAAAAATATTTTATTGATTTTTTACAGAGAGGAAGGGAGAGGGATAGAGAGTTAGAAACATGGATGCGAGAGAGACATCAATCAGCTGCCTCCTGCACGTCCCCCACTGGGGATGTGCCTGCAACCAAGGTATATGCCCTTGACCGGAATCGAACCTGGGACCTTTCAGTCCGCAGACTGACGCTCTATCCACTGAACCAAACCGGTTTTGGCATATCATATTTTTAAATGCTTGGCAAACGTGTTTTCCTGAGATCTCACAGTCTTTGTTTTAAAACGATTCTCATGAGATGGGTATGATAATGTAAAGGAACATTTAGATTCAAACTGTTTTTTGGCAGATGGAATAAATTAAGGTTACCTGCTAGGTAGCTAATGCTTTTTCTTATTAATATTTATAGAGAAAACAATCTTATAGATGTTACAGCTAGATTTTGGGGAAGGGCTCTCCCATAGCCATTTGTACTTAAAAAAAAGAAAAACCAACAACCTCCACCCCCTTTTTTCCTTCAGTCTTAGAAACTGAAGATGGTAAAGATAAGTGGGCTTTGAACTACTTCTAGAACTGCATTTCTGTTTTCACAAAGATGTATAAGATAAGAGAACTGGGTTGTAATTTAAGTGACATTAAAGGTTTATCTACCAGTCCAACTGATTTGACTCTTTCACTTTGGGCACATAGTGTTATTTTAGCTTAGGAGAGGAGGCCTTAAACAATTCCTATCAGAAAGAGAGAGAGAAAGAAAGAGAGAGAGACAGAGAGAGAGAGAGAGACAGAGAGAGAGAGAGAGGGAGGGGGAGGGAGAGAGGGAGAAAGAGAATATTTCTATCAGATTCTGAATCATCAGCTTCTATTTTTGCCAAATTTCTGACAAAAAGTAATTAAATTCTTTCAATTGTCTAACCAGGTTTCAGCTTGGACAGACAGTAAATATTTCTGGAAGTACTAAATGATCAAATGAGATCTAGATGGTGCAGTTTATTACCTTCCAGAGTCATTCCCTCTGATAGCTAAAAGAACTGACCACTTGAAAGTCCAGGCAGGCAGAAAGCCACATATATCCACCTCTAGGACACAGTCTATAGAACTGGGAGAAAAAGATCAATAACCAATTGGTCTAGATTTGGAAAGAAAAAAATATGTTAAATTTTATTTCCCTTTCTATCTGTGCTCAGGAGATATTCCATTTACAAAAACTTTTGAGAATTCTTCTGGGTTTAAGAATCCCTCTAAACCAGACCTTTAGACTGTCCTTAGACCAAGGAAAAAATATCTGAGGAAATTACATTTAAGAAATAACATCGGTTTTATAGTATTCGGTTTTAGATACCTTTTATCTCTAACATTTCAAGCCTTTTGCAACAAATCTATCAATAAAGCTATACTTTTTTTCTACTTAGAATATCTATGTAATACTGTTTGAAGGGTGGATATATATACTTTATGCTTTGTGGAGTGGGTAAAACTGGTTTTCGGCCCTTCTATTAAGAAATATCTACAGGAAGACAACCTAACCATGTAAGCTGTCCTTGTCCTCCATGGATCAGGAGATGATTTTTAATTTTAAAAAGCTGTACATCAAGCACCTGTTCCAGCGCTTTTTTGAGGTGATGGAGAACACAAACCTCACCCTTTGAGAGTTCTGGAAGAACCACTTGAACATCGTGATATGCCTCAGAATTATCATTCAGGCCTGGCTGGGTGTTACAAGGAGGACTTTGACCTCTGCATGGAAGAAGCTGTGGCCTGAGGCCGTAGCCGAAAGGACCTTCGAAGGATTCGAACCCGAGGTGCCAGTGGAGGAGGAGATAGTGTCTCTGGGAAAATCCATGGGCCTGGAGGTGGATGAGAGAGACGTGAATGAGCTCATCGAGGAGCACTCTCTGGAACTCACCACGGAGGAGTTACAAGAGTTGCAGTCTCAGCAACATACGGAGGTTCTCCAAGAAATTGGTTTCGAGGAGGAACCAGAGGTGGAGGAGATCTCTACAAATGAGATAAAGGAGATCTTAGGAATGTGGGAGAGGGTGTCACACTTCCTGGAAAAGAAACCCACTGAAAAAGTTGCTACTGGTCGTGCATCAGAGCTGTTCAATGAAACTTGCCTCACCCATTTCAGAAACATTCTGAAAGGGAGGAAGAGGCAAACCTCGTTGGACACTTTTTTTTGAAATCGGCCCCAAATGCAAAGACCAGTAGCAATTAAGTTCAGTGAAGATTAGTTAAGTTACATTCAGTTTAGGGATAAAGTGTAGCATTAAGAGTGTAACGAGTAGATAAATACACTTTATAAAACCAGTTTATTCCTTTACATTCTCTTTTATCATGTTTTTATACAATATTTGTCATTTATAAATACATTTTTCTTATTCAAAAACACGTAACAAGAACAACTGGGATGGCATTTTGGGGACGAACGGATTAATGGCATTTCAATTGATTTCAATGGGGAAATTTGCTGTGAGATACGAGCAACTTGATATACGAGCAAGGTTACGGAACGAATTACACTCGTATCTTGAGGTACCACTGTATATTTAAAAAATAAACACTGCCTTTATAATTCTTCAAAGTGTATGTATACATTTTTTGGGACACTGTATGTTAGGCAGGGGAATGTTCCTCTAGTAAGACACAATGTCTGTTTCCACAGCACAACCAGGTAAAAGAGACACTTCATATAAAACCTTTTCAATATTACTAATTCACCTATAAACTTTGATCTTAATTTCATCCACTCTTACTTTTTTTTTAAAAAAGAAACTTTAGTATTTATTTATTTATTTATTTATTTATTATTGATTCTTTACAGAGAGGAAGGGAGAGGGATAGAGAGTTAGAAACATTGATGAGAGAGACATCCATCAGCCGTCTCCTGCACGCCCCCTACTGGGGATGTGCCTACAACCAGGATATATGACCTTGTTCGGAATCGAACCTGGGACCCTTCAGTCCGCAGGTCGACGCTCTATCCACTGAGCAAACCGGTTTTGGCAAATCTTACATTTTTAACTGTAGCTTTCATTAGAACTTTATCCATAAGTTTGGTTTTACAATACTGGGAAGGAGATGTGTTTCTGACCAGCTATAATATAAGCATTCCCATAAAACAAGTAAAATTGACATAACTTCTTTACATAAGGCTTGTTAAAATTCCAATTTTCATATTTTTTAATCTAATTAAAGCCTGACTCAGGCAGGGCTTCATCAATGGGTTTTGGTACAACAGTTCTTGAATTGCCATATCAAAGGGTCCTGGGAATTTCTCTTTTCTATCCCCTGATCATTTTACTCACTCTTGAGTAAAAAGACTTTGGGTCCTCAGCGAGGAATCACACCAAGAGACCTTGGCCCTGTTGTCAATCTTTAACTTGATTAACTTGCCTAATTGTCGCCCCAAGCCATTGCTGGTCAGGTTTCTCATTGTAATCCATCTTTCAACTTTCTAATTTCTCCAAACTGGGGTAACTAGAGCAGACTTGTTCAGGGCCCTTTAATGTTGGGGGACAAAGAAAGGGACTTTTTGGCTCACCCAATCTTAGGTAGGGCTGTATTAAAACCTTTGTTTAAATCCCATTAATGTCTTTTTCAAAAATGAAATCTTTATTATTGAAAGTATCACATGATTCCCTTTTGCTCCGACTGACCTTTTGTCTAAAAAAACTATCCAGTGATGTGAGAGGGGTGTTAAAGTCCCTTACTTATTGTATTGTTGTTAATCTCTCTCTTAAAATCCTCCAAAAGTTTTTTAATGTATTTGGGTGCTCCTGTATTGGGCACATATATATTTACCAGGGTTATATCCTCTTGTTGTATTGATCCCTTTGGTAATATGTAGTGGCCTCCATTTTGTAATATATGAATATTGCTATCCCAGTTTTATTTTCATTTCCATTGGTATGGAAAAGTTTTTCCATCCCTTTTTTATGCCTATGTTCCTTTGTTCTCCTTCTTCTAACAGTAGCTCTAGCCTTTCTTATAGTGCTGGTTGGGTGGTGATAAACTCTTTTAGCTTTTCTTTTGGTCTATGAATCTCTATTTCTCTTTCAATTTTGAATGATAGCTTTGCTGGATTCAGTCCCTTGGTTTTCATTACTTGATATACTTCATGCCAATTCCTTCTGGCTTGAGGTGCTTCTACTGAGAAATCAGCTGGTAGCCTAATGGGAGCTCCCTTGTAGGTAACTTTCTGACTGTCTCTTGCAGCCTTTAAGATTCTTTCCCTGTCTTTAATGTTTACCATTTTAATTATGTGCTTAGATGTGGGTCTTTTTTGGTTCATCTTGATTGGGACTCTCTGTGTTTTTTGAATTTGAATGACTTTTCCTTCTCCAAGTTAGGGAAGTTTTCTTTAATTATTCCTCCAAACAGGCTTTCTATTCCTTGCTCAGATTCTGATTCTTTAAAAAAATATATTTTATGGATTTTCCACAGAAAGAAAGGGAGAGGGATAGAGAGCTAGAAACATCTATGAGAGAGAAACATCAATTAGCTGCCTCCTGCACATCCCCTATTGGGGATGTGCCTGCAATCAAGGTACATGCCCTTGACCGGAATCGAATCTGCGACCTTTCAGTCCGCAGGCCAACACTCTATCCACTGAGCCAAATTGGTTTTGTCCAGATTCTTATTCTTAAGGAACCACTGTAATGCAGATGTTGTTACATTTCATATATTGCCAAAGCTCCCTTAAATTCTGCTTTTTAATTTTTTTTCCAATTGCTCCTCTAAAATGGATATTGTTGTTTACTGATTCCATCCTCTCCTTCTTCTAGTCTACTGTTGATTCCTTCAAGAGTATTTTTTTATTTTAGCTGAAATTCTTCATTTCCACTTGATTCTCCACTTGATTTTTATGTAAGGTTTCTACCTTTTTTAAAAAAATCCTCATCTGGAGTGAGGATACTTTTTCCATTGATTTTTAGAGAGAGTGGAAGGGAGGGGGGAAGAGAGAGAGGAGAGAGAGAAAAACAGTGATGTGAGATACACATTGTATGGTTGCCTCCTGCAGGCACCCCAACTAGAGCTGGGGATTAAACCTGCAACCCAGGCATCCTATATGAGAAATTGAATCCATGACCTTCAAGTGCACAAGGCTAATTGTCTAACCACTGAGCTAAGCCTGGCCAGGGTTCTACCTCTTTATGCTGGTATAGTTCTCATTTCCATAATGTTCTTATTAAGTTCCTTATAGTTCTCACTAAGTTTGAGCACCGTAATAACCTTTACTTTGAATTTTTTACCTAACAAATTGTTTGCTTCCATTTCATTTGGCTCTTTTTCTGGCCAATTCCTCCTTTTCTTTCAGTTGTAGGGTGTTTCTTTGTCTCCCCATTTCTTAAAAAATAATTACTGATTTTAGAGAGGAAAAGAGAAGGAGAGATAGAAACATCAAAGATGACAACTATCAATCAGCTGCCTCCTGTACACCCCACACCAGGGATCAAGCCTGTAACCTACACATGTACCCTGATTTGGAAACTGTGACCTCTGGTTCATACCCTGTTTTCCCCAAAAATAAGACAGTGTCTTATATTAATTTTTGCTCCCAAAGATGCACTAGGTCTTATTTTCAGGGGATGTCTTATTATTATTTTTTAATATATATTTTATTGATTTTTTACAGAGAGGAGAGAGATAAAAAGGGAGAGAGATAGAAAGTCAGAAACATCGATGAAAGAGAGACATCGATCAGCTGCCTCCTGCACGCCCCACAGTGGAGATGTACCCGCATGCAAGGTACATGCCCCCAACCAGAATTGAACCTGGGACCTTTCAGTCCGCAAGTCGAAGCTCTATCTATTGAGCCAAACCAGTCTCGGCAGGGGATGTCTTGTTTTTCTATGAAGAAGAATATGGTATACATTTATTATTGAACAAAAAAAAAAAAATAAAAGAAATTTATTACCTGTATATACGGTAGTAGTTGTCATCACAAATCAGCTCACTGATTGGCCACAGCACAGCTGGAGCTGTTCAGGTAGTGCAAGGTCTCTTTAAATCAGGAGTCAGATGCCTTATAGTAGCTTCAGGGGCCTTATATTCCAGGGAGGCCTCTTGTTCGGGGGAGGCCTTATTATCGAGGAGGTCTTATTTTTGGGAGGATGCCTTATAGTGAGAAGCAAAACTGGAAGTAGGTCTTATTTTTGGGGGATGTCTTACTTTCGGCGAAACAGGATAGGTCAATGCTCAACCACTGAGTCATACTCACTGAGCTGTTTCCCCATTTTTACTGTCCCTTTGTATTTGTTTCTATGTATTAGATTAAATTGCTTATTTTCCCAGTCTTTGTGAGGTGGTCTTATGTAGTATGTGTTTTGTGGAGCCCAGTGGTGCAGTCTCTTAGGTCTCCTAAGCTGGGTGCTGTAGGAGTGCCCCTTGTTTGAGTTATTTGCGTTTTCCTGCCATAATTGGATCTTGAGTGCTGCTGTCCCATTCTTGAATGGGATCTTCTCTCAGGTTGGCTGACTCTGAGGCTCTTCCCTGATCATGTTGTTCGAGTTGTGTAGATATTGACAGAACAAAATGCAATAAAACAAGAAACAAAACAAAAACATACATAAGACC
>PVJN01011485.1:0-53913 GCA_004026805.1 Lasiurus borealis
CATCCTGCTGGTAATGCTCTCTATTTCATTTTTCACTTCATTGTAGTCTTCAGCTCAAGAATTTGTTTCTTTTTTAATGATTTCTAGCTCTTTGTTTAACTTCATTTTGTTCACATATCTTTTTTTCTGATTTCATTGAATTTTCTATTTTATTGTAACTCAGTGTGCTTCCTTAAACAGCTATTTTGAATTCTTTATTAGATAAATTATAGATCTCCAAGTTTTTGAGTTTGATTACTGGAAGGTTATTGGTAATGTGATGTTTCCTTAATTTTTCATGCTCCTGTAAGTCTTGCATTGTTCTCTTCACATTTGAAGTAGCAGTCACTTCCAACTGTCTTTACTGCCTGACTTTGAGAGAGAAATGCTTTCCACCTGCCTTTCTAGTTATTCTGAGGCCTGCACAGATTTTTTTTATAGATACATCTTCTCCATACTTCTTGTTCCCTCTTGTGGCAGAATTTGTAAGCTTGTATGCCTTCTCTCCATCATACAACACACTGAGCCAGGTGCTAACAGCCTCTATTTGTGCTTTCCCAAGAGTGGTGATAAAGTTCAAGTTTGTGGTCTCTCCCTGGCCCAGAGATTCTGGCCTACTTTTTGTTGTTCTCATTAGCTGTCTGCTAAAGCTTGCTCTTGCTGCCATCAGGAGAATGCATAAGGAGTTGGCTAAAGAAGAGAAGAGGTGTGGTTGATGCACATGGAACAGTAGGGGGTGCTTCTGGGCCAGTTGGAGGGAACCACAGGCTAAAGGTCCCTAGCAACTTATTGGTGGTTTCTTGAGCTAGTATATGACCTGTGTCTCTTTAATGCCTTCTGAGAGTCCTATGTGCCACTTTCCAACTTCTTCCTGCCCTCACCCCCAGTCTTGGAGCTCACAAGTCAGCACTCTGCATGGGGCAAAAGAGCAATGAGACTATTTGGCAGCATCCTATACAGATGGGGAAGCCAGGTGCCCATTCTCATGCTCTCTCTTTTCCCATGAAAGAAATCACAGGAAAGAAGTCTCTCTTGGCATTGAGCTGTGCCACCTTGGGGAAGGGGTGACATGAATAAAGTAAAACTTTACCCTCTCCATTGCATTTAAACGTGTGTGTGTGTGTGTGTGTGTGTGTGTGTGTGTGTGTGTACTCTAGTGGCATGCTGAAATTTCTCCACTGAACTCCTGCATTTCCACCAAGGCTCTCTTGTCTATGGATGATTATCGAAGACTAGAGGCCTGGTGCACAAAAATTCATGCACAGCAGGGGGGTCCCTCCGCCCAACCTGCACTCTCTCCAAACCGGGACCCCACTGGGGATATCTGATTGTTTCTTATAGGTATTCCCACTGGCTCATAACTGCTCGCCTGCCTGCCTACCTGCTCGCCCCTAACCATTCTGCCTCCCTGCCTTATCGCCCCTAACTGCTCCCCTGCTAGCATGATTGCCCCTAACCGCCTCTGCCTTGCCTCACACCAGGGACCTAGGACTTCCTCCTCCAGCCAGTTGCACACATCCAGACCCGGGCTTCCCTCCCTCTTCCCGCTGCAGGCACCCAGGACCCGGGATGGCTTCCCCGGGCTGGCCGTAGTCGCAGGGGGCTGTGGGTGGGTGGCTTTGCCTGGGCTGCAGCCACAGGCACCCAGGACTGTGGAGCAGGTGGCTTGTTCCTCTCCCGAGCCATAGCTACTGGCACTCAGGACTATGGGGCATGAAGCTTGTCACTCTCCTGGGCCAGGCCACAGGTGCAGGTGCAGGTGCAGCCACTGGGTGGGCAGCTTGTCCTTCTCCTGGACCACAGCTCCAGCTGCTGGTGCCCTGCACATGGGGTGGCAGCTTTTCCCTCTTCCAGGCTGCAGCCTGGCTGGTCCCCATTCCTCTCTCACAAACTCATTTGTGCCTGGCTGGGTCCCATTCCTCTCTTGCAAGCTCATTTGTGCCTGGTTGGTCCCCATTCCTTTCTCCCCAGTGTTATGTCTGAGCTGTTAAGGCATGATGGTGTGAGGGCGTGATGACCATTTGAATATTAGCTCTTTATTATATAGAATTATGTAGGATAGTATTCTCCTGGGGCTCCTAGACTGAAGCTGGGAAGGGCTGGAGGATGCATGAGCCATTGCAGGATCCACAACCAGTACTGATATCTGTCTGCCTGTTACCTAATGCAGAGGTTGGTAACTTTCCTCCCAGACACTAACTCCCAAAGCTCCCACAAAGGCAATTTTGCCTATGAATGGATGCCAAATTGTTGTTGGGGGGGGAAGGCAAACAAGGGATGTCTTATTTGGCCATCTTGATGCTGTGCTGACTACCTTTTAATACCAAGGTACAGTTACACTAAAGCAACTGTGGAGATTAAATCTATGGGCAGTTGCCAGTGAACTTGAGGCAGACGAAGGGAAAATAAGTGATTGGTATTATCCAGAACTTCTCATGAGCCTTAAAAAGAATTTAATCTGTGGCAGACTTAAAGGAAGTCAGTGTTAGAAAACAAACATTGAATATCAGGCTATTTAACTCTGAATGAAAGCAGAAGGCAAAATGAACAATCCAGTTTTGTTTTTTTAAAGAACAACTTCTGTTAAACATTGAATGAGGCT
The DNA here is from genome assembly GCA_004026805.1 of Lasiurus borealis. NCBI lineage: Eukaryota > Metazoa > Chordata > Mammalia > Chiroptera > Vespertilionidae > Lasiurus > Lasiurus borealis. Next base: position 2,582 of record PVJN01011485.1, read on the forward strand.
AAAGGTCAACATATTTTTCAGACTCAATTATATCACATTCACAGTTGCAAGCTACGAGGATAAAAACTATTGCACTAACTGAAATTCTCCCCATCTAACATAACAGAAATATCTTACTTTTTCTATGAAGAAACTCTGCAACCAAAGCTGCTACATGGACATAACACATTGCTGCCTGAAAAAGCATGACAAAGAAAGAGCTGTTAGAATATGCTCCAGGAATTTTGCAAGACTATGTTTAGAACAAAGCCTTAAGTAGTTACCTCTGAAAAATCTCCATTTTTTACATGAATCTTAGCCATGCTATCAAGCCAGGTTTTCCTGAGTTCTGGGGTGCTTGCATAGGACTTGGCTAAGCTATACTGGAGATCAATTAGCATTTCAGGGTCTTTCTCATGTTCCTTCATTTGAGCAGTGGCCATAAGAACGGTACGAATTCTCTTGGTCAAATCTTTGACTTCTGTAGGAAAAGCAGTTGCCTAATTTAAAAGCAAAAAACACATGTTTATTAATATTATTGATGTGTTCTAAGCCTCAGCATTAAATCCTAGGAATAACATACAATTTTTTAAAAAATTGATTTTAGAGAAAGGAGAAGGAAGAGGGAGAGGGAGGAAGAGGAAAAGGGGAAGGGGAGGGGGAGAGAGAAACATTGATATGAGAGTGAAACATCGATCCATTGCCTCCTGTATGCATCCTGACCAGGGATTAAACACACAACGTGTATGTGTACCCTCACTGGGAGTTGAATACACAACATTTTGGTGCACTGGATGATGCTTCAACCAACTGAGCCATACCAGCCAGGGCAACATATAATTTTTTAATCCTTGTTACAGTTCTGGGTATTTGGTTCTTGGCATGGAACATGTCTAAAGAACTTTAAACTAATTCTTTTTAATATATCCAATTAGCTCAGGCTTCAAAGGCTCCAAACTTGATGACAGTATATTAACAATACCTAAAAGCATGGACAATGGAGCCATACTACCAAGCCTTGAACCCCAGCTCCTCCACTGAATTCTGCAGGCATGAGAGTAATCTATAGTCAGTCACCTTATTGTGTAATTTTAGTTACAACAGTAACTAAAAAAAAATTGTTGTTTTCTTCTTCTCCCTTATTTTTTTCTTCATCACCATTTATCACCTCTATGCCCTCTCCCATCTCCACCAATTCCCTTCCCCTGCAATCCTCATGCTGTTATTCACGTCCATGAGTTCTCTTTTTTTCTTTTTTGTTCAGTCCCTCCATCACCACCCTAACACCTCCACACACACTATGAGTCTGTCTCTATTTTGCTTGGTAGGACAATAACTAAAAATTGACAGTATACTTTATATTAGGCAGTGGTCTAAGCATTATTACAACAATCCTGTGAGTCAAGGACTATTTTAATTCATTTTACCAACAGGAAACTGAGGTACACAGTAGTTAAGTATCTTGACTAAAAACTTATAGTTGGTAAGTGGTAGAGACAAGATTTACCCCTAGGTAGTTTGGCTCCAGAGCTAGTGACCTTAGCCACTCTTCCATACTGACAAGCATACCCATACCATCCACCAACTACTACATACATACATACACTAAGGGGAACACCATACTACAAAGTGCCCGCTTATACAAATTAGAGCCCACTTATACAAATTAGAACACTCTAAAGAGTTTAAAGAGATAATTAACCTCTCTCAAAGTGATGTGTTGGTCCCCCAAAACTAGTAAGTTTTATGGCCATTAAAATAATCCTGTCACTTTCTCTTAACCCCACTGAAGTAATCACAATTATCTGTATGATTAAGGATATATGGATAAGGGAGCTTTTCAGTATGAATATAACCCAAAGTAGAGGAAATAGTTTTTAAAAGTGCCTTCATTATCCTTTTTTAAATTGTGTTACATGTATACATATCTCCCCATTGCCCCCCCCTCCCTCCCAGGCATACCCCAACCCCCCAGTGTCTATGTTCATTGGTTATGCTTATATGCATGGATACAAGTCCTTTGATTGACCTCTTATGTACCCAACTCTCCTTAATCTTCCTGCTATAATTTGACAGTCTGTTTGATGCTGTAGCCTCTGTATCTATCCTTTCGTTCATCAGTTTATTTAAAGTAATACTTCTATACATAAAGTACCTTCTTATGCATTAAGAGATATTCCATTTACTGGGACAAGCCATTCCTTGTAACAAGGTTTATTGGTAGTGACTGGCCAATAAACTAAGTGACTGACTAATAAAACTAAGTAATTTAAGAAATCAGTCAATGCAAAAGATTTCCTATCAAGGAAAGCCAAAACAGACCCCCATGACTGTGAAAAAAGTTACTCTTCTAACTTTTATATAACACGGAATTAAAGATGGTAACAACTCTTAGAGTATGAGTAAAAGATCATAAGTGACAGAAGCCGTCTCTATGATCATGGGATTAGTTGGAGCATATACTTATCTCCTGGGTAACCAGTAGAACTGGCTGGAAAGCAAACTTTCCCAGCCTGACAGTGTTTTGTTTTGTTTTTCCTTTTCTTCAGTCTAAGCAATATTCCTGTGGGAACATTTTTTGCTACATAGATCTACATGTCCCAAACATCAAGGACACTTTGACTGTGAGCTTTATTTCTTTTTCAGATTTTAAACGATATTATCCAATTAGGTTGGAAGATGACCTTTCCCCAGAATGGAGATGATTCCTCAGGAAGAAAAATTTCTTTATTGGCAAAAGATTCCTCTTCCCTTGTACACATATAGCACTGAAGATCAGAACCTGCTTTCTGTGCAACAAATGAATTTTGACAACGGTATAGGTTTTAAGCATACAGGTAAGAGAGAGGAATGGAGTTCAGGGTCTTTGGGAGTGCCAATAACTATCTACGGTAAACCTGCCAAACTAATCCAAAAGAATATATGCACGTTTATGCTCATAGCAGCATTATTTACAACAGCCAAGATTTGGAAGCAGCCCAAGTGGCCATCAGTAGATGAATAGGATAAAAAAGTGGTGGTACTTTTACACAATGGAATACTACTCAGTCATAAAAAAATAAGGAAAACTTACCTTTTGCAACAGTGTGGATGGTCCTGGAGAATATTATGCTAAGTGAAATGAGCCAGTCAGACAAATACAAGTGCTATATGATTTCACTTATATGTGAAATCTAATGAATAAAATAAACTAACACAGTAGAGACAGACTCATGGATACAGAGAACAGACTGACAGCTATCAGAGGGGAGGGGTTTGGAGTCTGGGTGAGAAGGATGAAGGGATTAAACAAAGAAAAAGAAATAAAGACTCATGTACATAGACAACATTATGGTGACTGTCAGAGGGAAGGGGGTTGTGGGAGAGGTGGAAGATGGAAAGGGGAGATAAATGGTGATAGAAAGAGACTTAACTTAGGGTAATAAACACACAATAGAATATACAGATGATATGTTGTAAAATTATATACCTGAAACCTGTATAATTTTATTAACCAATGCCACCATGATAAATTCAATTTAAAAAAAGGAAAAAATTATCTATAGCAAGCAACAATCAGTTAACAGATGATTCTTAAAACTCATTCTATCTAATAAAGGAATATGGTAATTGACCCTCACATTATCGCAAAGATGGTAGTACCCACAGCCAATAAGGAAGGAATATGCTAATTGACTGCCCCACCCTCAAATATGGTAATGCCCACAGCCACAAGATGGTGTCACCCAGTTCCCTCAGCCCCGCTGGGGTGGCAGGTGCATGGCAAGGTCAGGCCTGCCCCTATCACTGGAGTCCCCCAGTCCTCTCAGCTCTCCAGCGATCCAGGACCAGCCTGAGGTGCAGGCAAGCTTCAGATGTTGGCTGCCCAGCTGCCCAGGGCTGGCCAGAGGCACAGGCAAGCCTTGGATGGTGGCTGCCCAGCTAACATCCAAGGTACAGGTAAGCCTCAGATGTTGGCTGCCCAACCACTCAGGGCTGGCCCAAGGTGCAGACAAGCCTTGGATGGTGGCTGCCCAACTGCCCAGGGCCACCCAAAGCTCAGGTACCCAGGGCTGGCCGAGGCTTGCACTGCCAGCAGTGGCAGCAGCAGAGGTGTGATGGGTCATCAACTTCTCCTGATCACCAGGTCGCCTCCTGCCCCCGAGGGCTTCTGGACTGTAAGAGGGGGCAGACCAGGCAGAGGGGCCTCTAGTCAGATAATAAATCCCTTCTGTGCAGTTCCTCATCTGTTGGCAATGGATCAGGCAGCTGTTAACTGCTCTAAGAAGTGAGATTTTGTGAAATTTCAAACTCAGTGCTTAATTAATCAATATGGTAAATAGTTAACAACTGTTAAGAAAGGGGCCATTTATATTTAGAGTAAGTTTAGAAATCAAGAACAGAAAAATATTCAAATCCTACTAGCCATAATCCTACTAGCATACACAGTATAGTGAATCGTACATTCATTCAACTAACATTGATTATCTGCTATGTACTAGGCAGTTTTCTAGGTGCTAGAGATACAGTGATGTACAAGACAAAGCCTGGAATAATGAAGCTTACATTCTCTACACTCTATATTTTTAAATATATATTTTTATTGATTTTAGAGAGGAAGGGAGAGGGAGAGAGAGATAGAAGCATCAATGATGAGAGAGAATCATTGATTGGCTGTGTCCTGCATACCCACTGCTGGGGACTGAGCCTGAAACCTAGACATGTGCCCTTGACCAGAATCAAATCTGGGACCCTTCAGCCTGCAAGCTGATGTTCTATCCAGTGAGTCAAATTGGCTGGGACTATACACTATTTTACTGAAAGTCATGAACCTGCCCTTGCCAGTGTGCTCAGTGGTTAGAGCGTTGGCCCAACTGAAGGGTCATAGGTTCAATTCCGATCAAGGGCACATGCCTCTGTTGCAGGCTCAATCCTAGGCCCCAGTCAGGGCATGAACAGGAGACAACCAATCTATGTATCTCTCTCACATTGGTGTTTCTCGCTCCCTGTCTCTCCCCCTCCCTTCCACTCTCTTTGAAAATCAATGGAAAAAATATCCCCAGGTGATGATTAACAACAATAACAACAACAACAATAACAACAAAGTAAGTCATGGACCCCATAACAGTTTAACTCTAGGAGTGTAAACTGTTTTGACAGTGAAGGTGCTTCTAATTTATTACTTGAAGTGAAAACATACCTTCATAGGTCTGTCACTGTTAGCAAAATTATTGATAATGAATAAAGACTCCTGAAATCTTGATCCTCCGCTTAGTGCTACATCAGCTATCAGCTGACTTACAGCAATTATTATCTGTGGGAAAGAGCAAATATTGTTTTCAATTGTCTTTTGAACAAATGCTCTTTACTTTCATCATTGTATAAGCCTATAAGCATTCATATGAAATGTTTCTTTTAAAGATTCTACACAGTTCCACCATAATCTACTTTCTTCAGACATGAGGAATTTAAATTCTTTTATGGAAATAGCAACTTCAAAAGCTTCAATTTCCGATTTTATTGGGACTTTTCTTGATTAGATATAAAAAAATTTTCTAAGCTCATGGTATATCTAGATCCAAAACTGTTTCATAATAGTGAACTGAAACAATGGTGGGTCAGGTCTCCATTTTGAACATGCTTGCTAGGTAGCTGCTATGGCAAAGTTGGGAATAAATGACATTTTTTTCCCTATCATTTCTCATTCCTTTTCGCTGATCTATTTTAGTGTCCTGAACTTTCAACTCCAACACCTCAGCTCTCTTCTTTGTTTCTTTCTTTTGTTTCTTTTTTTCTTTTCTTCCCTTATTTGTTTCTGATTAGCACCTACCTAGTTAAAACAGCCCTATATGTAATGCCTTTGATGGTGCTCTTAAATCTCTCAAGATCCCTTTGAGGAATGCCTAAATGATTCATGGTAAGGCGTGAATGGCTGGATGTTTTACCTCTGGTCTTGGGAAGCAGGAGCTATTATTGCAGACTCTAGAATCAAACTGCTGCAGATGCAAATCTTGACTTTATCAATTATTCACTGTGGAGCTTTAAAAATCTATTTAACCTTCCATTCCTCACTTTCCTTAATTGTAATATTGTTATGAAATGTTCTGAGGATTAAAGAGATCATAATCATAATAATACTAGTTAACTCTTTTTTGAGCACTATGTGCCAAACATGGTTACAAGTCTTCATACTTATTAATTCATTTACATTTGCATAATGGACTTGAGAGAACTAATGGTTTGACCCAGAAGAACATATCCTAATGGGGAATTTCAGACATACTGGCATGCTAATTGAAGAAATGTTTTAGGGAAATATTGTATTCAAATGATACCTCATATAAAGGTGAATTATAAAGGCCCTTACATATAACCCAGCCCCTAATACAGCAAATTTTTTTACAGAAAGAATGTACTTTCATCGGATTTCCACATTACTGATAACATTTCTAAAAACTTGATATGGCTGTTTCCCCATTTATGACCTATTTCCAATAAACAACTTCAATGGCACCATGGCAGTGAATATATAAATATAACCAAAGGTTTCCCATACTACAAAGAGGTCTACTAAGCTAAGAAGTCCCAATTGTGTTTTAGTTCAAAGCAGTTGCATTAAATAAGCAGGAAAATATGGAGATGTTGAATAACAACTACCATGTACTGAGTGTCTATTACATGCCAATCATTGTGCCTGACACTACAAACACTTTATTTTTATCCCTCACGATGGCCCTGCAAGGTGAAATATATTTGGCCTCATTTTACAGATGAGGCAAATAGTTAAGATAGATTGATACACTTGTCTAGGGTCAAATAGTAAGTAGCTGAGCTACAATTAAGCCTAGGTAGGTCTAATTCCAAAGTTCATTCTTTCTACTACATCTTGAAACCTCTCATGTTTACTTACAGGTCATACTGGAAATGTGAAACACACAAACTGCATTATTACCTACCATATAATCTATTTATATAAAGAGGTAGTATGCAAATTAGCCAAGACGCTGTAACATCATGACTGCTCAGGAGGAGGCTGTGTGTACAGGTGGGTGGGAGGGGACTGCGTGCACAGTGAGGCAAGCCACGGATGGCGCAAGCCCACAGACAACAAGGCTTGACAGCTGCTGTGGCGGTGAGCAGGCCCTGTGAGCAGGCCCACAGAGAACAGCCCTGTTTTCTGCGGGCCTGCCAGCCATGCGCACCAGCAGTCCTGCCTCTGCACACGAGCTGCAGAGGAAACACCTTTTCTGACGGCTCATTGGCTAAGCTCCCTGTATGCCACTCTCAGTGTTCTTGGTAACTTGGGTATAAGAATCAAAAAACGTGATCTAGGGTTTTTTCCACCACATTCCTGAAGGAAAAATCAAACGTCTGCTACTGGAGGGCTAAGAAATGTCATATCCTGTCCTAGCTTGTTTGGCTAAGTGGATAGAGCCTCGGCCTGCTCACCACAGGGTCTGGGCTTGATTCTGGTCAAGGGCATGTACCTAGGTTTCAGGCTTCTCCCTGGCCGGGGCCCAGGTCAGGACTCATGCAGGAGGCAACCAATCAAAGTGTCCCTCTCACACTGATGTTTCTCTCTGTCTTTTGCTCTGTCTTCCAAACTCTCTAAAAATCAATGGAAAAATATCCTCAGGTGAGAATAAAATAAAAAAAGAGAAAGAAATGATGAAAGAGACATCTTGAAAATGTCTAAAGAAAATTGTCATCTTTTCATGGTGAAGGGACTGGAGTCTGTGCTGATGAAAACACCTTGGCGGCTGCAATGGCCAAGTGGCAGCAGTAGTGGGGTGATGGAGGTGGCACCTTCTCCTGATCACCCAGTCACCTCCCACAGAGGGAAGCCAGACTGTGGCTTAGGCCCGCTCCCCTTGCGGAGCCGGCTTAAACCATCAGTAGGACATCCCCTGAGGGCTCCCGGATTGGAGAGGGTGCAGGTCAGACTGAGGGACCCACCCTGGCCTGCACAAATTTCATGCCTCAGGCCTCTAGTATTTAATAAGTGTCTTGTTTGTTATTTAAGCAGCTCATTTAATCCTCACAACAATTATATGAGGCAAGCACAAATATTTACTACTATTTTACATATGAAAAAACTGAGGCGTGAACACATTAAGGAAGCAACTTTCTCAAGGTCATACAGTGTGTGTCCCTAGTCCTGGAACCTGAACTAGGGTCTAGCTCATAATACCTATGCTTTAGAATAGCGCTTTCCAATAGAAATATGAAGTGAACCATGTATGTAATTTTAAATTGTCTTGTAGCTCATTAAAAAGTAAAAAGAGCCCAGCTGGTATGGCTTAGTTGACTGAGCATCATTCCATGAACCAAGAGGTCGCAGGTTTGATTCCCAGTCAGGGCACATGCCTGGGTTGTGGGCTCATCCTCAAGAGGGGGCATACAGGAGGCAGAAAATCCATGTATCTCTCTCATGGATGTTTTGATCTCTCTCTCTAAAAAAAAAAAATTAATTAAAAAAGTAAAAAGACACAAATGAATTTAAAATGAATTTAACAGTTTACTTAACCCAATACATCTAAAATAACCATTTCAACATACTGTAAATATAAAACAATTGAGACATTTTACTCTTTTTGGTATTTAGTCTTCAAAAGCCAATTTTAGGGCACATCTCAATTCAGTCTAGTTACATTTCAAGTACTAAATGGCCACATGTGGCTAACAGCTATTGTATTGGACTGGGTAGCTCTAGATCTTGATCTAGAGCAGTGGTTCCCGATCGTTTTTGGCCATGCCCCACCTAAGCATCTCTAAAATCCTGATGTCCCCGAGCCCCTGTGACATATAATTTTTATTATTCAAAAAGTGAACTCCCATGAGTCACATGGAGGAAGCCTAAAGGTCATTAACTTGATCTAAACAAACTGCCAAAGAACATGGCATTCATGAAAGAGAAAAATTAAAGAAGGAAAGGACAATTAAAGTACTGAGGAAGAAATCACTAAGAAATTGTTTAAAAATATATAGTGATATGAAAAATTAGCAAATAAAGTTTAAAAACATACAATAGAAAACTGAAATATGTAAATATGTCACAATATATATTTCTATATTGTATATGAGGCCCCTATAACCATAAGAAATGCAAAAAATTCACTGTTAATAACTCATTCTCAAATCCCACCCCCCTTAAAAATCAAATTGCCCCCTGTGGGGTGGTGCCTCACACTGGGAACCACTGATCTAGAGGCTAAAGACTGAATTGAAGAAAGGGAGCTTTGATTTTCACTGACCTGCAGATGTGTTCTCAGAAAGGTTTTCCTTTTGGTATATTCAAAGTTGTTTCTCATCAGAAGATACAAAAGTGCAGATGCTTCATTCCTGGTTGAGCTAATCTTCGAGGTGCAGCACTTTAAAACCTCATAGCAAAATGCAGCACACATGTTTACCCTTCCTTTGAAAAAGGCTGAGGGAAACTAAAGAACAAAACATAAGTAATTATCTGACAACCCAATCATAAAAATAAATCAACTATCAAATGCCAACTATATTCTCACCTAAATCTGTGCTAAGTGCCTTAAAGATAAATAATGAATTTAAGATTAGGGCTCTGCTTTAGAAAACATGAACTAGTTAAATACACAAAGGCCAGTATGTGTCAATGACAAAACAACTCAAGTCAGTACACAAGTCATTACAAAAATGTGAGGTACTAATAATAAATGGTACAGATTGAGAAGAACTCATCATGATCTGGAAAAAAATGATAAGTAGGTTCTTGATAATATGTGTTAAATTAATGAATGACTAAAATGATGAATGATTGATGAGTCTCGATCTGACCCTTAAAAATGGGAAGGACAATCTGCATTACTTACTCTTCTGCTTTATATTTAAACAGTTTCTTATATTATGAATTTCCAAATGCTGAGAAAATTATAGTGGGAATCTATTGAGCAAGTTGACCTTTTAACAAAACAGGATATAGATGAAGTGTAGATACACAAACATATATGTATTCTTTACTCATAAACAGTGTTAATTAAGATGAATTTTTGAGCCTGGCCAGTGTTGCTTAGTGGTTAAGTGTCAACAAATGAACCAAGAGGTCCCCAGTAGGGCACATGCAGGGTTGCAGGCTTGATTGCCAGTAGGGGGCGTGCAGGAGGCAGCTAATCGGTGATTTTCTCACTGATGTTTAAATCTCTCTATTCCTCTCCCCCTCTCTCTTTAAAATCACTAAAAAGAACATAAGATATATTTTACATAGGGAGATTAGTCAACATTATCATAACAACATTGGTGACAGATGGTTAAGAGACTTATTGTGCTGATCACATCTAAGGAATGTGTCAAATCACTATGCTGTACATCTGAAAATAATATAATATAGTATGTCACCTATACTTTAGAAAGATATATATTGGCATAAAGAGTACAAAAGTGGCTGTTACTTTGAGAATGTATTCAGTCTGCTTTGTGGAAGATAAAATATTGATATAACACAGGCTTGTTATAATCTCTCATGCTTACATGTCTAGGCAAGCAAGGAGTAAATTGCTGCAGGGTATACAATGGATGTTTTTCAGGGAATGTAAAGCTGGAAGGCCAACTTTTTCAAAATAACTTCTTGGGAATCTTGAATATAAAACCATGTTGTAGGCTCGACCTTCTTTTTATCACATTAAGACCAAGTGCAATACCATGCAGATATGAATGTTTAATAAATGTTTTCAATTGGCTTCCTGGAAACCTCACCAACAGGTTCACCAGATGAAAACAAACCTTGCTGGACAAGATATTCTAGTATGAAAATGAAAATAAAGGTGTATGCGAGGCCATAGCTGTAATGTAGTTAATTCATTATATTAAATCTTCTACCCACGTCACTTCTCTGAGTGGGCAATGGCCAAAATCAATGGTGACTTCCTAACTATCAATTCCAATGGACTTTCTTTCCCCCTTATCTTATTAGAACACTTTATCTCATAATAATGCTGACACTGTTTTCTCTTTTGGCTTCCATGATAGCCTTCTTTTTTCCAACTTCTGTGACTGCTTCCTTTCATCTCTTCTATAGATTTCTCTTCTAACCTTTTCCATGCTGTTTTTCTCCAATGTACTAATCTTGACCTACTTTTTTTTCTTCCTCTATATACACTCCAGGAGAAATTAAATCATTCCCATGACTTCACTATGTTCTCCCTAGTTCACTATGCTCCAGCTAAACTGGGCCTTTCAGTCCCCAGAATTTCAAGCTCTTTCCCAAGTCTGGGCCTTTGCATATGCATGTTCTTCTCCCTAGAGTGTTTTTCCTTGAGCTTTTCAAATGACTGGCCCCTTTTCATATTTTGTGTCTCATTTTAAAAATGTGACAAACCTATCTAAAGTAAGGAATCCCTCACAAATCATCCTCTATCATAGCACCTTGCTTCCTTTGTAGAAATGATCATAATTACTATTTTATTTACTTACTTTGTTCCCCCTCAACCTGTACTGAGAGCTTTATGAAAGCAAGACTATTCTTCTTTTATCTCTACCACTAGAGGCCAGGTGCATGAAATTTGTACACTGAGGTAGAGGATGGGGTGTCCCTCAGCCCAACCTGCACCTCTCAAATCTGGGACCCCTTGAGAGGTGTTTGAATGCCTCTTTAGGCCCAATCTCTGTGGGATAGGGCCTAAAGCAACAGTTGGACATCCCTCTCACAATCCGGTACTACTGGCTCCCAACCACTCACCTGCCTGCCTGATTGCACCTAACTGCTTGTCTGCCAGTCTGATCATCTGCCTTCCCCTGCAGGCCTGGCCCCCCCCCCAACTGCCCTCCCCTGCTGGCCTGGTCACCCACAACTGCTCTCCCCTGCCAGCCATCTTGTGACCACATGGGGGCGGCCATCTTGTGTGAAGGTGTGGTGGTCAATTTGCATATTACCGATTTATTATATAGGATTGTATCTCCAATATCTACCACAGTACTGGGCAGACAGAAGGTGTTCAATAAATATAGTATGGGTAATATATGGATGATGACTTCTCCAGTTTACTAGTAGCTCTCTAACTCAGATCTCTCTCCAGGGCAAAGATCTCTGTATCCAATTGTCAATCTTATCAGTTCTAACTGCATATCCCTGAGGCACCCTAAACTCAACAGGCCCACAAAACAGAACTCATTATTTTTTATCCCCAAAGGTGGCCTTTTGACTACATTTATATTGGACACCATGACCCACTAAAGAATCACCAAATGGATGACCAAATCCTATAAATTCTATATCCTTACCATGTCTAATATTTGCCTTTGATTCTCTGCCACTGCCTTACTTTAGGCCTTCATTTTTATTTAGCCCATTACAAGTCTCCTTACAGCCTTTAGTATCATCATCAATCCATCTTCTACACCACTTTTTTTTTTACTGCTTAAGGTATTACATATATGTTATTCCTCCATTGTCCTCCATACTACATTTTAAAGAGATTTTTCCCAGTTCACACCAATTTTCTGTTAATATTTTACAAATCTAATTGTGTTACTTCAATACTGCCCAGTGTGTGAAAGATGAAGTCTAACTCCTAAGATGAGGACACATTCATCTGGTGCACATTTTCCTCTTCATCCCATCTCTTGCAGAGTCCATGCTAACTCCTAGCTTCACATTTCAGAGAAACTTTTGCTAAATTAGTGTTTCTTCTCCTTCTCTGTTCACCCTCTGTTCTCTGTATAGACTTCTTATATCCTAATGGTATTTATGCATGTGGATGTGTGTGTGTGGGGGGGTGCATGCAACCATACCCCCAACAGTGTCTAACACCAGTAACAACCTACTCAGTAATTGTTAAATAAACTATTTTTTAAATCTCTTTCCTTTAGTTTCTTTTTTTCTTTTTTTCAAAAAATATATTTTATTAATTTCTTACAGAGAGGAAGGGAGAGAGACAAAATTAGAAACATCGATGAGAAAGAGACATCGATCAGCTGCCTCCTGCACACCTCCTACTGGAGATGTGCCCGCAACCAAGGTACATGCCCTTAACCGGAATCGAACCTGGAACCTTTCAGTCCACAGGCTGACCCTCTATCCACTGAGCCAAACCGGTTTTGGCTCCTTTAGTTTCTTATAAGATGTTTACAGTGAACTTGATTTTCCATTTATTTATTTATTTATTTATTTATTCACAAATTGTATTAAAGAATAGCAATTTTAAAAAAACCTTCAAATCCACCTAATCTCTATATCAATTAAATGCAGTAAATAATGATGACAAAAAAAGTTTTCCATGCTTAGTTACCCTATTATACAAAGCAATTAATGGAATTTCTTTATCTTGTTAAATTTACACATACCAGAGAGGAAGGTCTTTCCATAATTTTAATTCCATCTTGGTTTATGATGCTTTTTATTACACTTAAAAGGTATCAGAAGCACACCAGAAATAAATTTTTGCTATTTTAGTTATATTTATTCCTAAAAGTCTAACCTGAAGTGTTTTTAAAATGAGGTAAAGTCTGAAAATTTATAGCCCACAGATACAATTAGCATTGAAAGGAAGGGCTCATTCATTTGACCCTATACTAAGTGTCTCTCTCCCTCCTTCCCTGCTCCCTTCCATGCTCTTTAAAAAAAGTCAATGGGAAAAATATCTTCAGGTGAGGATTTAAAAAATATATATATCTGTTAATTTAAAAATGCTTTTAACCAAGATTTCCTTATAATTACATTAACAGACTATTTTTTGTTATTAATTCACTGTTGTTGTTTTTTGTTAATCCTCACCAGAGGATATTTTTTCCATTGACTTTTACAGAGAGTGGAATGGGAATGTGAGAGAGAGAGAGAGAGAGAGAGAGAGAGAGAGAGAGAGAGAGAGAGATTGAAAGATTGAGAGAGAGAAACATAGATGTGAGAGAGAGATATCAATTGGTTGCCTCCCATACACATCCAGATCAGGCCAGGGATCAAAATGGCAACCCAGGTACGTGCCCTTGACTGGGAATCAAACCCGCAACCCTTCAGCCCAAGAGCTGATGCTCTAACCACTGAGCACACTGGCCAGAGCAATCCACAGTTATTTTTAACAAATTTTAGTGAATAGGCCATACACTGGAAAAAACGCTAGTAATTTTATCGATATAAATATGTTTACAACTATAGTCCACATACTTAACTCCAGGAGTCACACTGCCCATAAACAATGTTCAGTGAATAATCAGTATGTGATCTCACCACGTGGAGCATGGTAAATGGTTCTGTTGTAGAACGGCGTGACTTTCTGCAGCAGTTTTGCAGGCAGATGTTCCCACTTTCTCTAAGCCATGCCGTGTGCATTTGTTTACTTGCAGTGACTGGTGAATGCATGCATTTACTAGACCTATCCAGTATGAATTTAAAATTACAGTAATTCATATAGAAAAGTTTTCTGTGAAATTTAAACTTTTTGTATATACTTAATTTTAATTACACGGACGTGTCTACTTAAGTAAAAACAGGTAAACTAATTTGTCAAAAATTTAAAATATGCATTCAGAAAACCTACTTTATTACATAATAGTCTTTCAGCTTTAACAAAAACCCCCTTGCCCGAATTAGTCTGTTATATGGAGGTTTTACTGTACTGACTTAATGGGTTCAGTGTCTGAGGTTTGTAGATGTCATAACAATAATCCTTTTTTTCTTGCCATGAAGCAAGCCCCTTAGCAGCTAGCTATAAAGCTTTTGTCCTTACCTTACTGATGAAAGCTCGCAATGAAGCAAATACATGTTTCAGCGACACCTCAGATTGTCCATTTTTAAGAAAAGCAAGATGAATATCAAAAACTTTTTTCATTAATGGGTTGTGGCCATCATTATTTAAAAGTTGACTCTAAAAAAAAACACGAAAATAAATATATTTTGCAGAAAGTCTATGCTCCCCCTACTTAGAATGAGAGATCTGACTTATCAATACTGGTTTATCAATCCATGTCTGAAAATTTCAGAGAAACAAAATGTTTAAAACATCTGTGCCATCTTTCAACTTGGAAATCTCAAAATACTACTTAAAGTCCATCTATACTTGCTTCCATCATTTTATACATAATATGAAAAAATATTTTTCCAATGTAACACATCAAATACAGAACTAGTATGGGAAGAGTAATTTCTATTAACCTAGCCAAATTTAAAATAAATGAATACAAGTGTATTTCTCTGAGAAAGATGAAATAATGTATTAAGGAAAATATCAATTATATTTTAAAAGTCTATTATCTAATTTAAAGTAGGTTTAGTAAAAGGTATGTTTAGTCATTGGTGAAAAATTAAACTCTCTATGAATAGAGGTAATAACAGGTATCACAGTTGAACAGACCAATAATTTGTTTAAATGTTCCTTGTAAAGAGACATAAATGAAACAATAAATTGTAGAGAAATATCTATTGGTTTATGAACCTTAAAAAAAAAAGCATTGGTTAATTTCTCCAGCCCTATTCTCTTATCCCTCAAAAAACTAGCAGGTTACAACTTGGCCAAAAACAACAAAACCCCCACAAAATAATATTCTGAGTTTTGACAAATCTAATGGTAACATCAATAGCAGAATCCATGAAGGGTGTTAGATGTTTCTGGCTCTTTCCTTAGTCTATTTCCAAGCATGATATATGGTTAGAAACATATACCCTTGTGATAATTGGCCTAGATCTGAATCTTGAGTCTGCCACTGACCAGTTATATGACATTAAACTCCCTGTGAGCCTCACTTTGCTCATTTTTAAATGGGAATAATAATAGTATCTATATCATAAAGCCATATGAAGACTAAAAGTTGAGTTCATATTTGTATTTTTTAGTTTATTGGGGTATAATTTATATACCATATAATTTACCATTTTTAAGTATATGGTTCAATTATTTTTAGTAAATTTACAGAGTTGTACAACCATCATAATCCAATTTTAGAGCATTTCCATCAACCCAAAAATATCCCTGGTACCCATTTGTAGTCACCCCCATTTCTCCCAGCCCAATAAAAAACTGATTTAATATTCATAAAGCTCTTAGGGTAGTGCCTGACATCTACCAAGAGGTATGTTTATTAATAAATCAGACACATATGAAAGGAGGAAGGAATACAATGCAAGCCTCGTGACCAAATATCTTTAGTTATTGGCACAATGAATTTGGTTTGAATTTTAATGAGAACTTAGTATTTCGTAAAGGGATACTGAAGCCTATTTTTTATTAGTAATTAATTCGGTTCTCCCTTATGAGCCTCTTGAAAAGTACAGAAAGGGAGAAAAGAAAAAAATTATCTATATAACTCAGGTGAAAGTAAGCACAATTTTTCACTTTTGAGTTCTTTCACTGATATTACAATACAGCTATGTAGGTTTTATTCTTCAAACACATGTATTAGTCCAGTTTACTCCTTTAACAACCCTGAAAGTTCATTGCTTTTGCCTTATTCCTTTTAATCATAGAAATAATGATTTATACTGAGGCAAAAATCTGAGAAAAAAACACTAAGCGCCTGACTAGAAAGCCAGCCAGGCTGCCTGGATATCATCTAACCTAAAAAGATACATCATCACAACAGGGATTTGAGAAAACCAACTGAATCATGATTTGGGCTAAAAGTTACTGGATATTTTAATAAAAGTATGAAAGAGATATATTTTTAACCATAAAAATAAAACAATTGGGTGTGGCAGGTGAGTCTTGGTGAATTCCCAAGGTTACGCAGTAGCCAAACTCAGTCAAGTTTCCTGAGTGCTCATTGGGGTTTTTACTCCTATGACTGGTTATGTTTTGTTATAATGTTTCCTTTGCAATAATACCATCTGAATTTTAATTCTTCATTTTTACCTTGAAGCACTGGGTAAAAAACGATATGGTATCTAGCACTGTTAAAGAAACTTCGGTAGCAGTATTGCCTTCTAGAAGTGCCTGATGGAAAATGTCTGCTTCAGTTGTTGTAGAACCTCGAATTAAACAAAAAGTAAATTAGAACGACTGAACACAGAGATTCACATAATAGTTTTGAATGATCACCCCCCCCCCAAAAAAAAAGAAACTCAGAAATAAGAAGTGAGGAGGCTCTTGATACTTGCAGACCTAATGTATTTCATTGTTTATTCCTACATCAAATATAGTCTTGGTTAGTCAAGTCTACCAATTTTTACTTAGAGCTGTGTATCAACAGCTCTGCACATATAATTAGGTGCCCACTCCTTTGAAGACAAGATTTTAGTGATGAACTAAGGCGATGTAACTAGGAAATAATGTGGGAGGCATTTTAGGCCATGCAGGCTGTAAGTTGAATTTTTTAAAATGTCTTGAGTCTGTCTCCATAGGACCTATCTGTTCAACACATTCGTTTTTATTAATGGTCCTTATCACAGGCTACTTTTGCTGGCTTCCTTCTCTGCATCCTCCAGAGAACTCTATGGAAATGCAAGTTTTCTCACTTTTTTTATTAATATTTGTGTTTCAGGGAATAGCTTCCAATTATATAACCCTCTAGCTTTCCCAGCTGGGCAAGTTTTCTCTCCTTGCCTTACATGCCTTATCAATACTTCAACCTGTGTGAAACACTTTTGTCAAAAAGTATTTACCATTCTTTAATCTCTGCATTCAGCTCAGCATGTGCAATCTCTTAAAATCATTGAACAATAACTCTAAATAAATATTGCATATACTATCATGTTACACTATTATGCTAATATTTGCATTAAAGTTTAACAGTAGAGCCCTGCCGGGTGTGACTCGGTTGGGTGTCATGCTTTGCATCAGGAGGTTGCTGGTTTGACTCACAGTCAAGGGCACATGCCTGAATTGTGGGCTCAATCCCCAGTAGGGGCCATGCAGGAAGTGGCTGATCAATGTGCACTCTCACATGGATGTTTCTATCTCTCTCCCTCTCTCCCTTCCTCTCTCTCTAAAAATCAATAAACTATTCTTTAAAAAAAAGGTTTAACAGTAATAATGAAGGATATCCAATGTAAATAAAAACAATTCAGTGAGAAAAATTGATTTAATAATGAATTAAGAAAAACAATACCATTACCTAAAATTGCCGAAAAATCATGCATATTTTATTATAGTCATATATTATGAAATGATGATATGTAAATACACAGTTCTGCAAATAGATCTATTTCTTTGAAATCATTTTTAATCATATTGGTTATATAAACAGGACTTCTTTAAAGTAAAATAGTATTACATATCTGTTTCAAATGGGGACCCCATACACATTTTCACTTACTGTGATTAAGTGTAAATGAACTTTCCAGGCTACTAAGATGCTGAAGCCGGGCCTGCATTACTCCTGATCTGTTTCGAAGAGCTGGCATGGTTTGAGATTTTCGGTCTACTCCGAAGTGTTTTGACAGCCAGGCATCCTGTATCCTAAAATAAAATTTAAAGTTAGGAATTGGAGTACTCTAATACTATATTTCAATGTTAGATCTTTTTTAACTAAAAAAAAAAGATTAGGTTTCCACATAAATATAATACTATGATCAATATTCTTCTAACTATTACTTGGCTTAAATGAGACATCACTGGAAATTGTATGAAGTTTTAATATATATTTAAAAGAGCTGATATTATAAATATAATCAAGGAACTTAGAGAGTTATTTATTTCCCTCTTTCTCATCGAAAACATCAGCATAAAGTGGACAACACTCTAATAAGATTCAGTCTTTTCTCAGGAGATGAGGAAGGGCAAGAGTCAGGAAAGTCAGTAAGAGGGCTGCTCAAAAGTTGATATGGGGGAGGGGATTCCTGAATGTTGAAGAATTAGTGTCAATCAAATGTTTCTAAACTTGAGTTAAACTTGGACCAGAAAATTTTACTCTTTAAACATATCTATTGCAAGAATTTATAAATTTTTTCTTTCATATTAAAATTCTATTAAAAATTACAACTGGGTCATAGAGGAACAAAAGAAGAAAAATAGTTTGTCTATTCTCTAGAAAATATGGGGGGGAGGAGTCAGCAGAATGTTAGACATTAAGGCTCATGGTGGCAGTTACCATGCCAGTTTCAAGTTATAGGGAAAGACAGTGGAAAATGTCTCCTGAATTACCTATTATTGGAATGTTCCAGAGACTAAGCAATTATAAACTCAAAAAGCCTCTTTAGTTTTTGGAAGTGCAATGGAATTTAACATTTAAAAAATGAGCTCTATTTGTGTTGCTTTAATCACTACAAACTCTACCCCTACAATTTATCTCATTGAAATAAGCAAGTAATATTTTCCTTAGGGACCCCAAAACATTTTTAAATTATTTATTTCACTAAGAAACAGTAAAAGGAAAAAAATGTTCATTTATAGTGTTATTCCAATCACTGTTGAGAATTTGTTTACCTTAGCAACTGAGGTAAGTACTGATAGGTTGTAGATAAAAATACAAACCTTAAAATTGTCCTCAGTTTGTGGTTTCCTGCCTTCTCTTGGATCTAGCCCTTACTCACACATCCTTTAGAAAAGACAGCATCTGTTTCAGAATTGGAACAGAAACCTTACACACAGGGCTAACCATTTTCCTTTGGAAAACTTAAATGTATCAGCTAACATTAGTTTAATTTAAAGTTTGAGTTGAGATATACAGAAATCATGGGTTGTCCTTTTTAAAATTTGTATTGAATTTAACAGGCTGACATTGGTTAATAAAAATTATATAAATTGCAAGAGAATTCAAAATGAATAATGTACTTTTTTACATGGCATGATCAAGACTGCCCTCTGTTGGAAAAAAAAAAAAAACACACAGAAAAAAGTGGAAATTGCCATGCTATGGGAATTACCTTGCTATGTTTCTTTTCCCCATGTATCTAAAGTGAAACAAACATACTCTAGAAAGAAAAACAGTGGCATGTTAGTAAAGTAGTATCATTCTCTGCAATTTAACAAGTAATATTTGAAATGTCATGTACCACAAAGAATGACTACTTAACTCATAATGTATGTTTTGATAGACAGAAATATACAGGTAACTAATTGGGGGCTTGCCATATTATATTTCTCCACATTTATTTGCTAAAATTACATTGATATCAAAAAGGCCCATGTCTTCATGTATATTTTAACAACACAAAAAAACCTATCAATGTTAATCATCCTTCGTGTTCTATAATGTATCATAGCAAAAGTCTCTAGTATAGTTATTAATACTTAAAAAAGGTTTCATGAGCACTAAAAGTTGTGGTAATTGCTATGTGTTTTTATAATGACATTGAAATACTTTCTATTACTAAAAATCTCTAATACATACAGAATTAGAGAGGAGAGCATACTAACCTCCTACATACCCAGTACCCACCAGCCTCAACAATAATCAATTCATAGCCATTTTTGTTTAATCTCTACCCTGAGCAGGTCCTATGCTCTCCCTCCATCCTTCCTACCTAACTACTTCCTATAGTTTTTGAAGTAAATCCCCAACATCATACATTTTCATTAGCAAACATATCAATATAATTAGAATAGTTTATTTTCTTTCTAATTTTAAGTGCAGTTTTGATTGTTGCCATTTTCTGCAAAATTTTAAAATACTTGAATAAATATTTATGAGTTGTCCTCTGTGTTTTAGTAGACATGCACATATAATATATATATGTATTATTTGTTAAAGTTTGCTAGATTTCATTCTAATTTTTATTTTAGTTTTTTTAAGTAGTATTAAAATAGCCGAAACCGGTGTGGCTCAGTGGAGGGAGCCTCGGCCTGGGGACTGAAAGGTCCCAGGTTCGATTCTGGTCAAGGGCATGTATCCTGGTTGCGGGCACATCCCCTGTAGGGGGCGTGCAGGAGGCGGCTGATAGATGTCTCCCTCTCATCGATGTTTCTAACTCTCTGTCCCTCTCCCTTCCTCTCTGTAAAAAATCAATAAAATATATTTTTTTAAAAATAGCTCAGCATATCATAAGGGTGGGGCAAAAGTAGCTTTACAGTTTTTAGTATGGAAAATAATACAATAATTAATAAGTAATGATACAAGAATAAACTGTTTCAAATAATCAGAACTGTAACTACTTTTACCCCATCCTATATACAACTTTCCACTTCTATCTAGAAAAAAAGACTAGATTTTCCCAAGTGCCTTGGTATAGAGATATCTATATCTATATTAATGTATCAAACTATTATCTATTTCTCTGTACATTTCTGAAGTAGATGAAATTACTCAGCTCTACCTTGTAGTACAAATTATAAATTCCAATAAGTTAAGCTGCTCTAGTAAGCCAGCATCTGCTCCAAATGATTTGGGTCAGTTGATGCCACTTCTAGTTTTCTAGAACACAAAAAAACTCCTGCCAGGCTATAAAAATGGTCTATTATCGGCTAGGCTTTTCTATATCACATTTATCTCCATGTTTTTTTTTTCTATATGCAAAGAACTTGAATGTCAGCATCTATATTATCAAAATTTTATACATTATTTAGCAAATAATATTTTAATTTCAATATTTTTATTTTATAAATCTTCTTTTGGATAGCTCACCCAATCTTCATATCAAGAAAAAAAGTTAATGTTTTATTATGTATAAAAATTAAGCTCCCCAAATAAGAGGATATACATGAAAATGTTAACTTACTCTAAAAGTATGAGAATGTTTATGAGCTCCTGAGGAGATACTTTATTCCAGTAAGTTAAGAGAGTATCTGAAAATGGAATATATAAAGCATTAGATCTTGAAATAGAGCAAATAGCACTGTGAACCTCAAAGTACCAATAATTTAACTTAAACAACTATCAACTCATGGTCAGTTCTGCACAATACACACACTGTATTCTTTTGAATTAATTCCAAATATGTATTTCAATCTGTAATTATTTTAATTTCAACATTTTTATTTTATAAATCTTCCTTTGGATAGCTCACCCAATCTTCATATCAACCTTGAAAACAAAAGAAGGAAGCAGACCTGGGTTTTTTAATGAACATCCTAAAATTTTATACAAGATGGTGCATTTTGCTGAACTGTGGGGGTGTCTAGTACCTTTGTGTGCTTTTCAAAGGGTTCTCTGAACCAACAAGTTTAACAAATATAAACTTTAGAGGAGAGGTAATTTTTTCTCTTCTTTGCCTTTGGGTTATAAACTGTGAAGTTCTGTCAATACACACAAATGTAGTATTTCAGATATAAAAGTCCCTTAAATCTATCACGTGTACTTATCCTTTTTACCTATTTCTCTACTTCCAACACATCTACTTATGGGTATTATTTTTAATAAAAGAAAACTGCCGCCACTTAACTTTCTAACCCTTTCTCATCCTAATCAGATGTCAGCAGATCCTCTTCTAAAATGTAAACATCTTGTAGGTATTGCAAAAGTAGGTAAAGATCAAATTGCAAGTCCAGCGAGAACCTCCTGCAGACAGCAATGAAGGGCCAGGCAATGTTGGCCATATGAGGGGGGAGGACTGTGGGGATTTTTACTTCACTTCCAATTTTTTAAAGACCAAGAGTATTGACAGTTTCTAATGATGATAAAATACTTACCATCAAAAATAAAAATGATAGAATTGAGTCCAATTAGATTTGTGGTGCCTTTTAAAATTAAGTTATAAGTGACTTCCGGTTACCACAACCCCCCTGTATTTGGATGCCTTTCGCTCAGAGAAGCCGGGCTCCCAGAAGTCACCGGGCTTCCGGTTTCTGGTCTCTTCAAAAAACAGTTGACTGAAGGCGCCATTTTCCCTTTGTTGCGGCGCCATTTTCCGCTTGCTGCGCAACGGCTTTTCCTGTCAAAAAGCTGGTGGGACCTTCTTTCCACCCCTAAGCTACACAGCCTCCACACCGTACCTTGAGGCAGCTTCGATTAAGGTCTGTAAAAATCGTGAAGGGCTTATCCCTGCTGTGGCCTGTCAGAAACTCTTAAACCATCTTCTAGTCAGCGGTGGCAGCGTCAAGCCGCTGGCCATTCTCAGCCGTTTCCAAATCCCAAATCGGTGAGACATAATGCAGGCAGGGAAATTTGGTGGAGAAGACAGGAAAGATGCTAAGATACTTTCAGAAGCTGATAAATTAGAGTTAAGTGTATGTGATGTGTCAAGTGACGAGTTTAAAAAAACCTGGCTAACACTAAAAGAGCTCCATGACAAAGAGCTACACCGTTTACAGACCAAATTAACCAATTTGAGGAAAGAGCGATTGGGAGATGGACGGTGGACAGGCTCTATAGCCAGAATTAAAGAATTGACTGAGCAACAAAAAGTCCTTAATGGGACCATTCAGGCCTTGAGAGAACAGCTGCGCTCAAAAACATGTGACCGCTGTTCAGTGAATGAAACATACAAGAGTACACTACAGCAAGAATTTTACGATATCCAACAACGAAACCTTAGGTTTATTGCCGAGATCACTGCAGAAAGGAATAAACTAAGAGAAGAAAATAAAATGCTTTCTGAAAAACTTAAAGTGACTCAGCAAAAGCTTAGTTCTTCTGAGAGTAGTGATGACTTCATTCCTTGTGCTCAAAAGGCTGGATCCGTTTTTACAGTCAGGGATCCTACAGATGATAATCAGATGCTTCTGCCTATGAGATTCAAAGAGCAGCCACATACTACACAGATTAAATCTAGAGGGAAAAAGGAAAGGCAGCACAGTCAAGAGTTAACAATTTTACCTCATAGTCCAGACCTCTTTGACATGGCAGAGACGTCTTATGACAAGATAGCTTCTAATACCAGTAAGTCTACCACCGAAGGTACTTCCACCCAAAAGACACCTACACTTTTTCCCTTACTATATACACAGAGTACTCAAAGGGAGCATGAATTTCACGTTGTCTCAAACCTTTCTGAAGAGAAGCCTGCCCAGGCAAAAAAGTTAGAGTTATTTGCACAAAAGACCTCTACACAGAGGACCTCTACTCAGATGGAATTCCCTTGGACCTTTTCTAGTTTGGGTACAGAACAAACCCCAGTAATTGAAGTAGTATCTGAAACTTCAGATGAAAACATGCCTGATAATAGACTCACACTTCAGTCTTATACAGAGAAAAAGCAAACACTCTCTTCAAATGTATTTCCTCTTGACTATACTTCAAGAAGGAAAAGATCATCAATTGGTATTCCTCGTTACAACATTGGGTTTTCAGAGAGACATAGCAGTTACCAGATACCTTACATTCAACAATCAACTGTGAAAAAGAATACTCATGAAACTATAGTAGCAACAGGGTATGGGGCTGAAAAACCTCAAGGTGATGACCAGAGTTCCATTGTGGGGTCTAGGATAAAGAGAAAAGCCAAGATGCAGACTGAAAGAAGAAAGTAACCTCCCTCATCCCCCCCACCCCTCTTACGGAAACTGCTTTTCTTTCACAAGAGGACAGTCTTCCAGTGAATTCAGACTATGTAAATAACTGATAACCCCTGACCCTGACTCCATTTCTAAGGACATAGTAAACAAGGCAGTAAGACTTAAAACAATTTGGAAAATATCTTAGACTTTGAGACATTTATTTGTTGCCAGTTAATAAACTATAGCTCCCTTTACTTTCATATAAAAGTATCTTCTTGTTGAAATTTAGTTGCTACTGTTTATGAACCAATATAAAAGAAAGCCAAGAGAAAACCTGGAGTAAGTTCAACATTTAAACACATAGAGTGACTAAAAATATTTACCGGACGAGACAAATAACTAGGATACTTCTATTGACAAGGACCCAGAAGCTGATATTTTTCAGAATACAATGAATGTGACTTTGTAGATATAGCATGACTTTACATGTACAAAAGCTAAAAAGGAGATGTGACACTGACTGTGCACTGCTTATTAAAATGTGCTTTTAAAAGTCAAAAAGCAAAAGCGGAAGAAAGAACAATCTAACAAAGATCAAATGTTTAGCAAGAAAGGTCAACATTTACAAGATAAGAAGGACTTATGAAGTTCTCAAGAAACAAAGAGTTATGGTTTTACCCATGACATTAAAAAAGCAGCCAGAAGTTTGTCACTGGTATCACAGTATATGGTATGTATGTGTGTGTGTGTGTGTGTGCATTCGTGTGTCATACACGTATGCCACAGTATATGGTTTGTATGTGTGTGTGCATTCGTGTGTCATACACGTATGCCACAGTATATGGTTTGTATGTGTGTGTGCATTCGTGTGTCATACACGTATGCCACAGTATATGGTTTGTATGTGTGTGTGCATGCGTGTCATACACGTATGCCACAGTATATGGAGGGTGTGTGTGTGTGTGTGTGTGTGTGTGTGTGTATGCACACGCATGCACGTGCCATGCACGTATGCCACAATATATGGAAGGTGTGTGTGAGGGTGTGTGTATGTGTGAGCATGTGTATGTATCATGTGCATATGCACAAGTATTGGAGTGGAAGAAAGGAGAGCTAGTCAGCAATGCATCTCCCGCCTCCTTTCTTCAATCTGCCACCCTCAACCCAATTTTACTTTCTCTGAGCTATGGTGGTGGTCAACATTTTTTTTCAGGTGTGTTTGTTTTTTTTTTCATGTGTCTGTTGGGTCTTTTTTATTTTTTTTTTAAACAAATTTATTGAGAAAGTTAATGTGCCTTAAAATTCACCCATTTAAACAGTACACAGTATAACAGTTTATAGTATATTTGAAGAGTTGTAAAACCATCAACACCGTTTTAGACTGTCTTCATCACCCTATGAAAACACCGCGTACACCTTAGCAGTTACTATCTACTTTTCCTTCCTTTTCACCTTGTGGGAAGACAAAAACAGTGAGTTGTAGTTGTCAACTGATCCATCATCTACTGAAACAAAAAACCACCAGGTTGAAAATGATCTCTATTTGTTTTACAAAACATGGAGGCCCATCACATAGCCTCAATATATTCTCTTTTTTATATAAAGTACTATGTAAAGCCTAAACATACTTTTATTTTTAAAATATTTTTTGGTAACAGTTTTTAAATGTTAACCATATTGCAGATGCTCCCCCATTCCCCCACTTTGCCCCCCTCCACCAAGCCCCTACCCCATCCAAAGCCCTTCCCCAACTATTGTCTGTGTCCATGGGCTATGCATATATGCATATGTTTTATTTGACTCTAAGTTGTTTAAAGATGCTATTTATTATATCTGTTTACCTACTGTTTTATTAATGTACCTTAGAATTTATTATTGATTTATTTTAATATCTCTAGCTATCAACTTATTTTGTTTTTATTACCATTTATCCTGCATTGTTAAAAATAAATTTAAAGCAAGTTATATATATATACTGAAAATAGAATATAAGTAAGAGATAATGACTATGGTAATCAGAACCCAGGTGCTTTTAAGTTCTTCATTCCTGCATTTTATTTTTGAGCAAAAATATTCAGAAAAGAAAACTGTATGAATAAATGTGATATTTGGAAATAAGATAACCTAATTTTACTTCCAGGTCCAGAAGACATGAAGTTTATGAAAATCCTTTGGTTATATTCTACCATATAATATAGGAAGGGAATGATAATGCTATTATGTAATATAATTATATAGCAAGGGAAAAAAAGAGTGTGAAAAAGAGCCTGGAAACATACAAAACCATACAGTTGTACTATGTAATATTGATATTCCTTACCCTCAAAGAATCCTTCCTATTTTTTGTTTGCTTTTTGTTTTCCAAATCCTGGGTCAAATAAAAGTTAAAGTATTAAATATGACTTCTAGTTATTGTTATATTTTTCTGTTTGCATTGGTCATTTAATATATTATATACTTTGTATGAAAAAATGTTTAGCATTTCTAAAAATATTGCCTCATTTTAGAAATTAAATCTTAAAATTAAAAAAAATTATTTCAAAGAATCAAATGTATATGACTAAAATGAACCTATTTTAAGTTAAAATACAAGAGCATTTAAAAGGTCATAGTCTTTAAAGATCTGTTTCTAATAAGCATGTGCTCTAGATTATGGTCAAACATTGCTTGTATGAAACTGAGCCTGTGAGGGTTAATGTCTAGTAGAGTCCAGGTTTAACATGCTGGTTACTCACCTTCAGAAATCATTTTTACTATATACAGATAGCACATCAAGAGGCTTCTGATTTCATACTGATCCAATCGGTTATACTGGGATGATACACTGCTCCTCATAGAACTCTGCCGGGTCTATGATATAAATACAGCAATTTTTTGAACAATATTGGTACTATAGTTTCCCATATCCTTTAATTCAAAAACCACTTTTATCATTTGTCCTATTTGGGAAAATTCTAAGCATAAATCCAAATTTTAAAGAATTTATTTTTATTGATTTTTGAGAAAGAGATAAAGGGAGAGGGAAAGAGAGATAGAAACATCAACGAGAGAGAAACATCGATCAGCTGCCTCCTACAATCCCCTACTAGAGATCTAGGAATCAAAGCAAGGACCTCTTGGTGCATGGGATGATACCCAAGCAACTGAGCTACACTGGCCAGGCCATAAATCCAATTTATATCCCACTTGCAAGGTAAATGGGCTGACTCTATTGCCACTGTACCTAGTAATATCACTGGAAATTACCTTGGATCTTTACCAAGAGATAGCCATGAATACTGTGAATGTTTCAATTCCAAAGGCCCCATGTTTTAAGTAGTAAAAATTTTAAATAATTGTATATGGTTATTCCCAGAAAAATAGCTTTTACATCAAGGAGGAACTTAACTAAGGTACATGAAAGAATAAGAAACATTTTACATTTTTAAATTTAAATCTCTCCTTGGAGTTTATTAAAATCTGAACTGCAAATTATAGGTCAGACTATCTTTAAAAAGACTAATAATAGTTAAGTAAGAAGGATCCATCAGTACTTCAAAACTAGAGATTATACAAAGAAGTGATGTTCCTATTATTGCTTTTGTTGAAGTATCAGTTGTTAAGCATGATAAGATCTGACCTTTTTGATAATTTATTTGAATAAATAATCTAAAGAATTTACCCTTGTTAAAAATCAATACTTTCAATTGAGCTAAACTGTGTACCCCTACACATTTAATAAAGTAAGATTTAATAAGAAAGAACTTTCAGTTAGAGTAAAACATCTAGGTTCTCAATGATTGCTAGCTGTATGACCTTCAGCAAATCATTTAACCTCTTTGTCCTTTATTTGCTTTACCTATGATAGTGTCTGTTGTCATATTTCTAAATGGTGTGAAATAGAAACCTTTGTACATAAACTACTATTTATCCAAAGTCTCAAGGAAATATCGTCCAGTAGTTCTCAAGGGGTGGTTCCCAATCAACAGCATCAGCATCACTTGGGAACTTAGAAATTACAAATTAGCAGGCCCCACCCCAAATTAACTAAATGAGAAACTCTGGGGCTGAGGCCCAGCCATCTATTTTATTAAGCACCCCAGGGGATTCTGATGCACACTAAGAGTGCTGGAATTAGAAAATCTGGTTCTGGGTCTGGCCCTGCCAGAATTGTGTGACTGTCCTAAATCACAATCTGTTTTCATTTGTAAACTGAAAGTTGAAATTTATTATTTTCATGGACCTTTCTTTTTAAAAAAAGATTCTATGATTTCACATAGCAGCATGGCAACAAGGTTTTACTGATCTAAAATGAAGTTTCTCAAACTCAAGGCAGACATATCTCATAAACTTTAATATCAGGCTTGAAAAAATGAGATGGAAGAGTTGGAGAATATATTCTAATACCAGATGCTGAGATCCTTGATTTGGAGACCCAATTTTTCCTCCCAAATTAATACAATTATTCTATAAAAGTATGAAAGGGGGAGAGATCAACCAAAGGATTTGTATACATGCATATAAGCATAACCAATGGACACAGACACCAGAGGAATGAGGGCATAAGTGGGGGAAGGGGGGAGAAAGGTATAAAGACACATATGTAATACCTTAATCAATGAAGAACATAAAAAAAGAAAGGCTGAATTAATCCTGCTAGGAAGTGATTTAAGTGACAAGGTACATCAGATATTTTAAACTTGAACCTTCCTTCTCTAGAACAGGTACAGTACAGTGTGCTAGGGGTTCAAGGAGGTATTCTGAATTAGAAGTCTTAAAGTGTCTTAGCCCCTATAAACAGTTTAAGATATCCAAGTAGCAGCTGCCAGGATAGGAAGCAAGTGCTGAAATATCCAAAAATTATGGGATTTTTTTTACAAATCCAGGACAGACTACAGGAAAGTAGAGAGCCTCTTATTTATATAAAAAGCAAGACTGTTGTAGCCTAAGGTATCATTAGGGTTATCTTATATATTTAGGTTCTTACATTTTCACCAGTGTTGCCTTGATCTGGAAATCCTGTTGCTCCTTCTGGGATGAGGGAACCTCTTGAGTCTTCTCTTTTAAGTCCATGTCCATTTTGAAAAGACATATAAGCTAGAAAATAAAAGCCAAGTCCTTGTTAGAAACAGGAGGAACTGCCAAAATATAAGTTAAGTACTGGGTTAATTTAAGTAAAGATACATTTTAGGGATTAGATCTTAGTCATTTAAAATTGTGAAGTTTATATATTATATCAAAACACATAAGCCAAATAAAGCGTTAGCTTTTTTACTTCTTGAAACACTTTACTATGTATGAAATTAAAAGAAGTTCCTTGAAAATAAAGCCACACAATTTGAGAGGTAATTTTATAGATAAGGAAATTTGGACCCAGAAAGGGGAGGTGCCTTGTTCAAGACTAAAGACAGATAAGAGGATTGGAGGCCAGTGTTTTCCTCATTATCCTCTAATTTCTTAGTATATTAAGATATGTTTTTAACAAGCTTAGACAAGGAAATCTAAGCAAAGAAATGTATCTGCAAGTGGAAGTCAGATTTTAATTAAACTTTAGTAGAGATCACGCTATGTATAGTTTTTATTACAAAACTAGGAGCCCTGCAAAGGAATCCATGTGCCAATATCTCGCTGCTGCCCTCCAGTAGCTCTCCGCCTGCTGTCCCTCCCTCCTGTAGCTCCCCCTGCCCCTCCCACAGCTTGCTGACCTGCCCCCTCCTGTAGCCCTCAGGCTTGTAGTTCCCTGCCCCACTCTCCTGCTGATCCATGATCGGTTCATTACACTGTCAGTCCTTTGCTTCACAGCATAACGACCATTTGCATATTACATCTTTATTATATAGGATATTTAAAAAAACACAGAAGGCTAGAGTACATTTCTTTTTAAAAAACATATATTTTATTGATTTTTTTTACAGAGAGGAAAAGAGAGGGATAGAGAGAAACATCCATGAGAGAGAAATATCGATCAGCTGCCTCCTGCACACCCCCTACTGGGGATGTGCCTGCAACCAAGGTACATGCCCTTGACCAGAATAGAACCCGGGACCCTTCAGTCCACAGGCTGAGGCTCTATCGACTGAGCCAAACAAGTTAGAGCAGATAGAGTACATTTCTAAACAGCCATGCAATGTATAATCTTTAAAGGACTTAATTACCAGTATCTTTGTCAGTGCTCAGACTCCCTCTATTTGTAGGTGATGTGAAGCCACATGCAAATTCATCTCTGGATGCCTGTAACACAATGTGATACCTCTATCACTTGTATACTAGGGTAAGAAATCAAATTAATAGATTAAAATGATGCCCTGATTTTAAACAAAGCTCACTGTGAAAGTCCAGTATCAGTATCAGTATTTAGGTGACAAATACTTAAAAAATGAGTACTAGCAATATTGTAGTAATTATGACCTCTGGATAACTCTAGATGGCTGGTAAAAGCTACAATTGGGGCAATCTGGTTCAATTCTCCTTGCTTAGAACCAGGAGCAATGCTAGAAGGAGGGATGTGACCAGAAGCCCTAGGTCAGTGGTCGGCAAACTGCGGCTCTGAGCCATATGCAGCTTGCAAGCTGTGGTTTGCGGCTCTGTTGACTAATGAGTTTGCCGATCACTATTCTAGACTATCGATTCCAATAATTATGGGCTGCTGTTGTTCCTTGTGATTAAGCCCTTATTTAGTGGTCAGCAAACTGATTAGTCAACAGAGCGGCAAATCACAGCTCGAGAGTTGCATGTGGCTCTCAAGCCACAGTTTGCCGACCACTCCCCTAGGTGAACTTGAGCTGCAAAAGAAGAAACAGGTAAGAAAAATATTTCCAAATATCACTGTCAAATGTGCAGTAAGCAGAAGTATGAGCTACTGTGTCTGTAAAGAAAGACCAGCTTGACACTCAGGTGGGTGATATAATTAGGGGCTACAGGTAATCAAGCCATCAGGGAGGCTTAGAAGTGGCTTTCTGGCGAACCCAGTGTGGGCTTGACAAATCGAGATAGGAGTGTTTCCAAAGGAAGCTGTAAAGGTCACAGTTTAATCTGCCACTCAACAATGTGACAGGACTACTGAAAATGTAAAGGTGATCTTGGGCCATACAGAACATGGAGTGGGGCGGGGGTGGAAAGTGGGAGTTAGTAGTCCCACCAGGCAGACTAAAGTATACAGTTCTAAACACTATGTTTTAATTGGATGATGGAATAAAATGGAGCATATCCAGAGGACTACAACCTAGAATGTAAAGGTTTTGGAATGACAAATGAAGAAATGGAGATAGCTGATGTGGAGAAAAAAAATTAAAAGGCACATATGTAAGAGGTATCATGTAGATGTAGGAATAGATTGTTCTATGTACTATCTCTAGAAGGCAAAACTAGGACAAGTGGACAGAAAACCTTTTAGGTCTAATGTGAGAAAGAAAGTTTTTATTATTATAATGGCAAAAGGTGTTTGGCTATGTGGGAGACTGATCACCTCCAAAGTTCCTTTCAATGCTAAGATACTAAGGGGAGAAAAAGGCATAGACCAACTGTGATGAGCTAAAAGCAACTCTTCAAGAAGTACTGAAAGGAGGCTGTCAAAGTGAGGGGAGAAGCAAAAGAAGATAGGTTAGTCCTTGGTGCCTAATACTTTGGAGGTGAAGAATCTTTTGTTTTCAAATTGAATAACTATATGAAGGCATAGAACAACAACAAATCTTAAAATACTGGATACTAGGGGTTATTGGTGTTCTCTTGGACCTTGTTACTTAGTGTGGTCCTTGGACCAGAAGTAGCCAAACCCCCACTCAGGCTGCTGAATCAGATTCTTTGTTTTAACAAATTCCCCAGGTGATTCATTTGCACATTAAAGTTGGAGAAACATTGCTCTAGGGAGAGGCGTAAATGTAAAAATGGAGTAAAAAGTGAACCATATAGCATATAATCCCAATTCCAAATGTAATTAAAAAAAAATTAAAACATCAATAGAAACACATTACTACTTACAGAATTAGGCATGGCTGCACAAGAATACAAGGTATCTCTTCCTGCTAATCGCTGTATATTTTCCAAAAGCAGCCCAACAAATGGGAGGTATAATTGTGCTATTTTGGCTTGTTGGTTCTGAAAGATAATTATCAAAAGCTTATAGGTATAATGATTTCACTAATTATGGAATCTAACAAAACAAAACAAAATAAATTAACAAACAAAACAGAAACTAATAAATAGAGAATAAACAGACTATTGCCAGATGGGAGGTATTGGGAGTAAGGATGAAAAGGTGAAAGTATTAAGAGATACAAATTAGTAGTTATTACATAGTCATAAGGATATAAAGTATAGCATAGGGAATATAGTCAATAATATTGTAATTATTAAGTATGGTGTCAGGTGGGAACTAAATTTGTGATCATATGTAAGGTATATAAGTATGTAATCACTATGTTGTACACCTCATACTGATAAAATATTTTATGTCAACTGTAATTTAAAATACATTTTTAAAAACTTAATAGGTATAAATATGTATATATTACAAATAAAGTTGGCTTCGCCTATCAGTTTAAATATTAAAAATAAGCTAGTATCAATAACAAATTAGTGAAGTATTTATATTTACAGTCTCAGAATTACCACAGAACATTGTTGGTATTTGGATTTAAACACAATACAGAGTCAAATCACCTGCTTCAAACACAACTACATCACATAAAAGGCAAAACTTTATTTTTAAAATAAGATTGGACTATAAAGCAGATGATATTAGTCCTATTCTTTTACTTCAGTGAGAACTGAGTTTCATGAAAGCAGGAATCATGTATGTCCTATTCACTGCTTCACCCCCAGTTCCTGGGCAGATATACAGAGTGGCCAGATTATTATGATCTCTGAATGCATAATAACCTGGCCACTCAGTGTATATAGTCCTATATAATAAAAGGCCAATATGCAAATTGTCTCCTCAACCCGGAGTTCAACCAACAGGCAGGCCTGCCAACCGCCCATGTCCCCTCCCTCTGGCCAGACTGGCTGGACCCCACCCATGCACGAATTCATGCACCAGTTGAATATCTAGTCCCGAAGCAACTTTTCCATAGGAAGCATTTTCTTTTCTTGACTGTGTATTTATGTGGAGTCACTTTGGGTGACATGATAGAAATTACAGGTACTTGAAGGTCCTCTCTCTACCCTCACTTTGGCATAATTATTTGTATTTGACAAATGTCCTCTTAGGCCATCTGTGAATTCTTTGGACCAAAGAGAGTGAGGAATTGAAGCTTTGGTTAACCAGGCCCATGAAGCAAAGTTCTACTGGAGAAAATCTTATACTCATTCATACCTAAGCTTTTGAACAAAGAGAAAAGGACTTCAAAAGTCACTGGGAGAGTAATGAGTTTGACATTTCAATCTTTCCCATAGTCTAAAACCTCAAAACACTCAAATGGGCTTAATATTTAACTTATTTACAGATAACAATAGCTGTGTGTGTGTGTGTGTGTGTATGTACATATACCATTTTCAGAATTTTAAAAAGTATTTTGAACATTTAAAGAATGTCCAAATGTGTGGCATAAAATACATATTGTCCCCATCTTATGATGGTTCAATTTACCTTTTTTTTTTTTTACAATGGTGTGAAAGCGATACCCATAGTAAGTTACATGAGATATTGAAAACTTGGTTATAAAATAGGTTTTGTGTTAGATTATTTTGCCCAACTGTAGGTTCTTGTAAATGTTCTGAGCACATTTGAGGTAGGCTAGGCTAAGCTATTATGTTTGGTAAGGTATGTATTAAATGCATTTTCAACTCATGATATTTTCAGTTTACAGTGGGTTTATCAGTATGTAATACCATCAGAAGTTGAGGAGCATTTGTATTTAAAATTCCACTTCTAGGTAAGGGACTAGTGAAATCCCTTTTTCATTCACTTTCATCTAAAGATGTTGGATAGAGGGGAGTGCAACTTCCTGTTTCACAGAGGGAAAGTTTATTTTGTACTTCTCTCATGAATCCTTTGAAATCGCAGCTAAAGACATATTCCTCTACATTGTATAAGATCCTTTTCCCTACTATTAGGCATAAGCAGCAGTTAACCAGAATCCAGTGGTAACTAGCATTTTTAAAGGAGTGACTAAACTTGTTTGGAACAGATGGCTTTAATATAGCTTTTCATTTAGATATATTATGCTAGTTAACTGTATTAAATCAATATAAAAAAAGAGGGCACATAGAGCAACTACATTAAGTGGGAGAATGTTATTTTATTAGTTATAATGTGACAAAATGCAAAATTCAATAAGTAATAACATCTTAAAGGTGGGGAGTTTAAATCTACTTTATAATAGAATCACATAAATAAAACTAGCAAATATTGTAAATTAAAATTTTAATTAGGCCAACTGGTGTGGCTCAGTGGTTGAGCGATGACTTATGAACCAAGAGGTCAGGTTCAATTCCTAATCAGTCCACATGCCCAGGTTGCTGGCTCCATCCCCAGTAGGGGGCGTTCAGGAGGCAGCAGATCAATGATTCTCTCTTATCATTGATGTTTCTATCTCTCTCTCCCTCCCTCTCTGAAACCAATAAAATTTGTTTAAAAATATTCATCTGGCTATAAATAATATAGTAAACATATAGACTCTATTAAGAAAAAGGAGAGCATCTGCCAGTGAAGAGGACATAAGCACTTGGAAGCCACCCATGAAATCCAGACTCAAAATCACATAATGTGATGCTGAAACAGCAGGTCTATAAACAGAGTGCAGGGAAAGAATTGGTTGATTTGGTTAAAAAACAAAATCACTGAAAACAGTGCCTAAATCCACCAGTCTGTTCAGTCAAAGTGGCTGACCCAGTTTCCCTGATAAATATTTTAACAAATGAGAATTTATAAGTATCATGGTCCTTCATCAAGGTGGAACCAATGCCAGGTCCAAGGATTGCTTGAGAAACACTTATTTCATGGACCATTCCGACATATTAGATCAACATGCCAAGAATCCCACTTGATAGTCTATAGCAGTTTCCATTGGCAGGAAATAGGGTTGAAATACTCTTTTGTCTTACAACTCTATGGTAATAAACAGAGGAACTCCAACAACTTTCTAGATGTGTTTCATAAAGTTTGGCTTATATAACTTTTGAGGCATGTATACCAGTGAATAGTACTTTAAGCAAAATCCCTTATCACTAACTCATAAATAGTATTTTGGGGGCGGACTTATATTTGGACATGATAGTGGCAGTCAGGACAATGTGTTGATGTCCTGTAGAACAAAATCAATCCACAGTAATGCTGCCATTTGTGATAGAAAATGTTTATTTCCTCAACACCAGTGACAAAAGAAAAATGATTTTGAGGTGGGGAGGTATAAATAGAACATGTAGTGAAGACATTTATCAGGCCTAAAGAAACTATTAAAAGGAAGAATGAAATAAATTTATATTATGAAATAGAATATGCTACTTCTGATAAAACACAAATCAGCTTAAATTTCGGAATACTCAGTAGGATTATAAGTGACTATTTTCAATTGCAGTTTCATTCTTATATTCTCCCAAAACCCTTACTCCTCAGAAAAGCAGGGCAAAATATGGCCAAAGGGAGAAACCAGTGTTTTCTTCAACAGTTAACGAAACAACATTTTTAAAATCTAATCATTTGAAACAGAAATAAAAGCTATTTATAAAAGTAAGCATCAATGCTCATATTATGTTTCTCACAGAAAAATTCATTTTTAGTGCAAAATCTTAGCAGAAATTTACTAACATGATTTCGATGAATTATATAGACATCCTTACCTTGTGCTGGTATCTAGTATCAAATGCATGTTTTATCAAAAGATTCTTTATGACAGAGATAGCTGTATATCTGATCTCATAATTGTCTTGAAGAGCAATGGAGGTTTCCCTCAGAAGCAGACCAACCAAGAAGTGATGCTTGCAATACTCATCTGATAAACTGTATTCAAGGTTTGAATCTGCAGTACAATGAAATTTAAAGCCCATTTATGAAAATATTCAAAAATTATTTTAATTTTAAAATAACAGACTATAACGTATTATTTAGTAATATGTGATCATGCTAGCAGAAGGTATTATTTTATTAATGAATATGAACAATTATTTTATCATTTAAATGAGCATGCAAAATTTTACAAGACAAGAGGACTCATAATTATAGCTAGATGATAGCCTTAATAATTTTAGTGGGAATAGTCCCTAGACTGCTTTCCCCATACTTCTTTTCAACTCTGGAAATCTTAGAATAGCTCCAAGAATGAAAGAATACCATAATTGGCAATGTCTTAACATATTTCTTGATTATCTGAAGAGATTTAGTTGTAACTACAAATTGGAGTAATTCTATATAATAATACTTGATTTACTTATCTGTTTATACTTGCAAATTAGGAAAAGGAAAAGAACCTAGACAACTGAATGATTTTAACAGTACTATTGGCTGTTCTAGTAAGTGTTACATAATGACCTGCATACAATGGGACACAATAACAATAAGAAAAGCAGCCTCATCCCACTCCAATTCATTATCATGCAAATACAAATCTTTTATTTCACAAAATCAATACTTCAAACTATGTGCTTGGATCCTCAATCCATTTTCAATCCCAGGTGCTAATATCCTAGTTGGGACTTGCCTTATAACTACTTAGCAGGGATTGTGATCCAGTTTAGTAATTTTTAGAGTAGATTTCTAATATTTCCTCTATGCTTTAATTTAGTTAGGCCATAAAGCTGAAGGATACATCTTCTATTTTGTTTTTGGCCTATTTAGTACTTAATATAATGCTATGCATTCAATTAGGAGTGAATAAGTGTTATGAGTAGTCATATTTAATCCTAAATCCTGATGATCTGTCCACCTCTTTTCTCTGATTTCCTCATAACTAGTGATAAATACTGGGAGAAGTATGTGGGCTATACATGCTCAAAATCTAATAAGGGAGTGGTTGAATAATTTTCCTCCATTTTCACTGGCTGTAATTCAATCAATAAAACCACTGCTCAGCAACAACCCCCTAGAAACCAAGGCAGCTGATTTTCTTTCTGCCGCTGGTCATGCTCTTTTGTGAATCCCTATCACTTTCTATGCAAAATGGCCAGTACTGACTAACCTGGGTGGCCTTATCTGGGTAGATTTTGTAATGGTAGTTTTTCACTTCAGTGATTTAAAGAAATCTAATCAGATTTATAGAAATCTAATCACACCTTTAAAATTGTGCCAAGCAGTCATGGCACAGGTCAGAGAAGCAAGGCAAGCATGGAAAATGACGCACACTTAAAGGACAGCTACCCTCTAGCCGCCATGCTGGCTTGAGCGAAAATTTGTTTTCTGACAATAATGTTTTCAAGTTAATTCCTCTAGCAATTAACACTCAAAGCTTATTTTAAAAACAAACACATTGCTGCCTACATTTTATGGGGACATTAACTAAAGCTTCATTATGGCTAGGGAGGATTTGAAAGCAAACAAAGCCCTCATCCATGTTAGCCATTCATCAAATCAATTGTTTTTAAAGAAAGCAAACTACTTTAGAGTGAACCGAGTTAAACCTACCTACTGAAGTCAAACGGTCCACCGCAAA
The DNA here is from genome assembly GCA_004026805.1 of Lasiurus borealis. Classification (NCBI taxonomy): domain Eukaryota; kingdom Metazoa; phylum Chordata; class Mammalia; order Chiroptera; family Vespertilionidae; genus Lasiurus; species Lasiurus borealis. Next base: position 40,302 of record PVJN01011485.1, read on the forward strand.
TGAAAAAAAATCTAATTAATATATGAAAAGAAAAGGGACAAATAAAAAACACAGTAACATAAGAATAGTGCTACACAACAAAGCATTCAATAAAACTAGCAATGGAGATAACTGAAAGCATTTCACAAATTTAATAGATATATATTATTTTATTCTGCCTTTATATATTTCTTTTGATGCTCTTTTCAGCAGAAATGCATTGATATGGTTTTCTTAATTCAATATTATATAAGAGTTCAAACACTACTACAGAAAGCAATTTTTCTGGCATCTAATATCTGTGTTTAAGCAACAATCTGCATAACATACCAGATTTCTTCACACTACAAATACTACCATACTGACACTCTGAAGGAAATGAGGAATACTATTAACAAATCTATCTTCAGTTAGTAACAATTCTGAGGTTACCTTTAAATTGACTGTTTTAAATAAAAAATATTATACTACACTAGTGCTAGCAAAGGAAAAAGAAAGGAAAAAGGAAAACACAATTCTAAATGATGGAAAACACCAATATCCACCTTGAACTCGCTGAAGTTTAGGTTTTGCAAATGCCATTGGCAAATTCAGAGGAATGTAATGTTCGTGATTGCAAATTGTTTGCAGGAATTCAAACTTGTATTCAGCCAAAACCTAAATGGAAAGAAATCATACAGGAATACATATTTACTATTTTAATAATTAAATACAGAGTGTAATTTTCAGAAGTGTTTAGTATTTTAAGCATACCTGGAGAGGTGACCTATGCAGGAAAGAGTTAACACAACAGGCCTAAGACCTCTCTCCTTAAAAAGACAGGTTGGTCTTTGCTTTGGCTGGCATTTGGGAAATTAGATTTTGAAATGTTTCTTTTTTAAAAACTACATTTTATTGATTTTTTACAGAGAGGAAGGGAGAGGGATAGAGAGTTAGAAATACCAATGAAAGACATAGATCAGCCACCTCCTGCATGCTCCTTACAGGGGATGTGCCTGCAACCTGGATATATGCCCTTGACCAGAATCGAACCTGGGACCTTTCAGTCTGCAGGCTCTATCCACTGAGCCAAACCAGTTTCAGCGAAACGTTTCTTATATGATAAAGATGTATGTTCTGTGCCAGCCTGCTCAAACTGTCTGAACAAACCATGTGATTTATGGTGAACACCTGCTTTCCTTTCAGTTCCAAGACCCTGGAATTTTAACCAGCCTCCAAAACATGAATTGCTCCCAGCAATAACCCTAAACCCCAAGTCTCAAATGAGCTTCCCTGAACAGAAACACTGAATGCGTTGACTGCATTTGCACTGCTGGAGAGAAGGTGTGCTGTGTGAGCCTTATAGGAGGAAGGGCATGCCCAGGAAGCCTGCACAAATACTGCCAAGGACTCCATTTGATGTTCTTTCCCTTAATGATCCAGCTGAGCATCCTTGCTGTGTCTCTGTAAAGAATCTTAGCCATACGTGTGACTACATGTTGAGTCCTTTGAGTCTTTCTACTAAACCACCAAGCATGTGGATGGTCTTAGGGGATGCCCCAAAAAACACTATGCAACATTCCCTTCTTTAAAGTACAGCTATACTCAAAGTACCTAATTGGAAACAGCAGTTCCAATTCCTCCAGAGGACAATAAATGTCACCCTTAGCCTCACTCTGTAATGTGTGACATCTACTACAGTTATGTTCTTATACCTTACCTTAGGATCTTTGGGGCTGAATCCAGATATATAGTCATTTATCAAATTGAAAATAAATCCTCTATCCATTAGTGTCAGACAGCGCTGTAGAAACCAAATCAAAATGAACAGTTAGCTAAGTATGTCTGCCAACTATAAGTTTTTAAAATTGTTAAATTTGTTTCACATCTACAAGATGATACTTTCTCTTTTACAGGAAATAGAGTAACAGCTTTCAGAGCTTTCAGGTGATACTAAAAAAGTGACAGTTAATATTGGAATTTGAATGCAACTGTACAATTTTATAAATAAAATTTTATGTATGCATATATACAAATATATACATACATCTATATATCCATACAAATACATATACATACACATTTATGTAACCTATTCAGCTGTACTATCTCATTTTAGTCAACTCTCAAAGTGTAAAGTGAGGTGTAAAGTGTCATTTAGCTATTGAAAGTGTAAATATTTCAGACCAGAAGCTTTTCTTTGTGTCATGTGAAGTCTTAGCTATTAAAATACTCTTCTGCGACTGCCCTCTTAGTTGTTACCTTTGCCTGCTGTCAGTTCTCCTCGTTTAAGGCTCTCATTACCTTGCCAACTGAACAACTGTGGAGAGCCTCCTAACCAGTGTCCATGCCTCTCTTTCCATCCAAGTGCCTCCAGATTAATCTCTAACTCCAAGCACTAATTATATCACCTTCCTTCCTAAAAGCTTTCAAGAGTTCCTTATTGCCTTTAATAAAATTTCAAACTTCTTACTTAGCATTCAAGGACACCCACAGTCTTGTCCCAACCTACTTTCCAATTTTATTTCCCAATACAGTTCATCTACTTATTATCCCCTCAAGATGTACTGTACAGTACTACCTCTGGGTCTTTGCTCATGCCAGGCCTAACTAGAAATTCTATACCAACTTGTACCTAATCCTGCCTATTCTTCAATAGTCTGATGAAGTTCTATCCTCCTTAACCATCTTGAACAAATTCTTTAAATTGGTTTCTTAATAGTTTTTGTTTTACTTATTTCCCTGTGTCTTCAACTAGGTAGGACAACAGGAACTATCTATTTTTCTTTATGTTCTCCATAGTGCCTAGAATATTCCTGTGAAATAGAATGAACACAGTATTTGATTAATCAGCCAGTTGCATCTCACTTCTCAACTCTCCTTTCAATTTTCTCTGCCATTATCTTAGGTCAGATCCTCATCACCTTTCACCTCTTAAATTAATGAGGTAGGCTTCTATTTATTCATTCAACCAACAAAGATTTTTAGGGTCTACTGTGTTTGAGACAATGTATTACATTCTAGGTAAATACAAATGTGAATAACAAGACATGGTCTTTACTCTTGTCCAATGATAGCAACAAATAAATAATTGTAATACAAAACAATAAGAAGTTTATAAAGAATGGGTAAAACCAAAGAGGTGATTGACACTGAGGGGGGAGGCTTGGGAAGAGCTAAAAGATGAATGGATGCTGATAGGCAGACAAGGGGGAGGGATTTATCTTCTAATTGGTTGTCTTGACTATGATATTTTCCTCACTTCTTCCATTACCAACAATAAGATTATCCTCAAAAAATCTTTGGTATTTCTCCATTGTGTACAAACCAAAATCTAAATTCCTTAGCTGGATTTTTAAGGCTTTCCATCTTCTGACACCAGATGGCCTTTCCAGCTCCACACTCCCTAACATGTCTGCACAGTGACATTCTTGCTCGCCCCTTAACAATTTCTAAATGTGCATATCACATCTTTGTTCATAGGATCCTCTACCTACAACACCTTCAACTCTTGTCATGGGGAACCATGCTTCTTGTCTCTGTTCACAGTCCATGGTTATAATCCTTCTCTTTCTTGTTTTCCTACTGTATATTTTGTACTTTCAGTGTTAATAGTCATCACACTTTATCTTGTATATGCAATTGCATGTGATTACAAAGGCAGCCTCTTGCATCTTTGAACCCTCACAAAGAAGATGGACAAATGTTTAAACTCCATGGAATAAAGTGAGATTTTGCATTTCAGATAGTCTCATCCTTGGGTCATTTTAAAAAGTATGTGAATGTTTATTTTTTATACACAAATAGTCTTATGTAGTAATGTTAAAAATTTATTTTAATTCTGGCAAAGAATGATCTTATATCAGAAAATCATATGCTGGAGATCTGAAACCTGGCTGAGAATTTTAAATAAGAAAACAAAGGTAATGTTAGACATCTAACTGCCTGAATGAATTACTGACCATCATGTTCTTAATGTAAAGATGATACATGATAAAGAGCTATGACAAGAGGGGGAGTGGAAAGGAGTAAGTCAAAACTAAGTGCATTACAAACCCATGCCCCTTCTCTACAGCAAATCAAAAAGTATTGTTACACACTTTATAGCACTTCATTCTAGCATTGCCTTTACATGCTGATAACAAAACATAACAATAAATACACTCTCTTCCATAACTATAAAAGTTTCTGGGATCTCTCAAACAAAATAATCTCACTGACTAAAATTAACAATTGGCATCTATATGTATTAGCAACATGTAGACAGTAACAGGTTGCTTTAATTCAAGGGCTTCAAGTTCAATAGGCCAATAGGTGTCAGAGAAGTGATGTAAATGGCACAGAGTCAGGAGAACTCTAAGGACTGTGGGGATTTTGGAACCTAACTAAAGATACTCAATATAATATATTTGAAAAAAATATGTAAAACATGCCTCTAGCTAGTGTGGGACTGCTAATTTAATTATTTAGCTATTTCAGTGGGAAGAAAAAAATCAATTTGGCTGTTTAACAAAACTGATAAATTAATTCACTTACAAGTTCCTCCAGCAGCTTTATAAACATCTGCTGAATCTCTAGAAATTAGCTAATTTTCCCCCTTTGGCTTTAAAGAAGACGTTGGTGAAAAATAATTTCTTACCATGTTCTGGCTGCCTTTAACTCACCTTTAGGAAGCTAGCCAAACTATAATTGACATTTCTGGACTCATCAGGAATCTCTGAATAGCGAATAGTCACATGAGGAATTATTGCAAGAAGCAAAGAATGTAAGACGTGATGATATGCCTCAGGAAACCTCTGGCCTCTGGGAAGCTTAAATTAAACAGGCATAGAAAAATGTCAGTTGCAAAAGGTCTAAATCAAATGCCATTTTTCTTTTCACATACATTCTACATATACTAGTAAATGTGTATTTTTTCCTAGAGTATGTTTCTCCAACTAAAAAATGACATATTTTGCATCATTATAGCAACTATCTGGACCTCTAACAATTTAACTGGCTGAAATAATCAACAAGAATAGGTAATTATGACCTAACTTTAGAATCATGTCCCTCAGATGCAGGCACATCCCAGTTTTTCATCCCAGTTTTTTCCTGACACACAAAATATAGATGAATCTATGCACCTCAATCTCAGTAAAAACCTTTCTCTGAAAATAATAATTAAAATTATACATATGAGGTAAATATTTGTTTACAAGTCTTGGCTTTATAATTTCTTTAACTAAGAAAATGTCTTTGTACCTTAAAACAGTTTGAAAACACAACTAAGTGTATACACCACATTTCAGGAACACATCTATTACATAAAGTGTTTTTAACCTTGTACATGCCTTTGACCTTTCTAAAAGAAAGGTTATTTCTGATTTGGTACTTGTTATTCCAAATGAATATTTTCAACATGACATTTTAAAACCATAAGACAAATGGAAAAGTTCAAAGATAATACATTTTACATGGCAAATAACTAATATGAAAGAATCTAGGTAAAAGAGCCTCTCAGACTTTAAAAAATATGAACTGTCACCGGGCCAGTGTTGGTCAGTGGTTGAGTGTAGATTTATGAACTGGAAGTCACGGTTCGACTTCTGGCCAGGGCACATTCCTGGGTTGCAGGCATGATCCCCAGTGCAGAGTATTCAGGAGGAAGCCAATCAATGATTCTCTCTCATCATTGATGTTTCTATCTCTCTTCCTCTCCTTTCCTCTCTTATATCAATAAAAATATATGTAAAAAAAATGTCAGATCACTGATTTATGCAATACATTAAAAAATTTTATTTTTCAAGTACAACTTACATTCAATATTATTTTTATCAGCTTTAGGTATACAGCAACATGTTTAGACAATCATATCCTTTCCAAAGTGTTCCCTCGATATTACTACTACCTACCTAGCAACATACATAGTCATAACTATATTCCCTATGCTCTACTTTATATTCCCACGACTATTTTGTAACTACCAACTTGTACTTCTTTGTTTTTAATCCTCACCATAAGATATTTTTTCATTGAGTTCCAGAGAGACTTGAGGTGGGGGGCTGACAGAGATAGAAAAACATCGATATGAGAGAGACACATCAGTTGGTTGCCTCCCACACACACCCATACCAGGACTGAGGAACCTGCAACCAAGATATGTGCCCTTGACTGGGAATCAAACCCTCGATCCTTGGGTCTGCAGGCCAACACTCCAACCACTTAGCGAAATTGGCCAGAGCCCAACTTGTACTTCTTAATCCCGTCACCTTTTGTCACCCAGTCCTCCAACACCCTGCCCCTCTGACAACCAACAGTAAGTCCTGTATTTATGAGTCTGTTTCTCTTTTGTCTGTTCATTTATATTATTCATTAGGTTTGACATAGTACTGAAGTCATATGGTATTTGTCTTCTTCTGACTGACTTATTTCACTCAGCATAATACCCTATAGGTATATCCATAGTGTTGCAAACATAAGATTTCATTCTTTTTTATGGCTGAGTAATACTCCATTGTGTTACCTTTTTATCCACTCAACTAATTATGGGCACTAGGTTTGCTTCCATAGCTTGGCTATTGTAAATAATGTTTCATTGAACATAGAGGTGCATATATTATTTTGAATTAGTGTTTCAGGATTCTTCAGGTATGCCCAGAAGAGGAATCAGTGGATAATAAGGCAGTCTAATTTTTAACTTTTTTTAGAAACTACCATACTATTTTCCTTAGTGGCTATGCAATACATTAAAAAAATTTTTTTATAGTGAACAGCATGGATAGAACTGGAGAGCATTATGCTACGTGAAATAAGCCAGTCAGAGAAAACTAAATATCACATGATCACACAAATATCATTTGTGGAATATAATGAACAACATAAACTGATGAATAAAAACAGATCCAGAGACATAGAAGCATCGACCAGACTGTCAAACCTCAGAGGGAAGATAGGGGGTAAGAAGAAAAGATCAACCAAAGGACTTGTATGCATACATATAAGCCTAACCGATGGACACAGACACCAGGGGGGTGAGGGCATGAGGGGGATGGGGAGGCATTGAGGGGATAAGAACACATATGTAATACCTTAATCAATAAAGGAAAAAAGTGAAGAGCTAAGAGCCCTTAAATAAAAAAGGTTTTGCATGTCATACAGTTAGCCTTCTTTGTCTATGTTAAGTATTACCCTTGAGCCTACTTACCTTAATTTTATTTTCTTCCAACAAATATGTGGCCATAGACTTTGCAATGATTTCAAAGAAAAACCATGAGTACTAAAATAAACAAAGAAGTAAAATCAATCTTCAATAGTTTCCCAAATTTTTGAGCCTCAGCAAAGTTTAACAAATACGTATGGATCTAACATTAATAACATTTTAAAGGAATCCCAATTCACAATCAAAGTTTCACAGAGTAACTTCAACTGGTGCTGGCAGAAAGATAAAGTTCCTCAGAGCCAACTGTGATGTACAAGTGGGCTTTTGGTAAGAATGTTTGCCTAGTGGAAAATAATTATAATAATAAGAGCCACCATTTGAGTGCCTACTATATGCCAAAAAACTATGTCTTAAATCTTTTCCTTGTCTTTTAGAAATGAGGAATTGAGACTCAAAGATGCTAAATAATAGCACAGGTCACAGAACTATTAAGTAGTGGATACACAAATCTAACCCATGTCAACATGATCCAAAATTCTTTCTATTACACATTTGACTGAGGTCAGGGGGGTGGTGGATGGAGAGGCTGAAGAGAATGAAATTATGGAGAACTTGAGGGTAAAGGATGCATGGGCAAAGTGACAAGGAAAGTGAGGGTCACATGAAAAAATATGATGAAATATGGGAGGGTATCAAACACATATTTTTCTGGCTGATTTTTCCCTGTTGCATCCTGATCCCTTACCTTTAACAGTTTGTTTATTGCTAAAAAGTCTGCAGACTGTTTCAAAATTGCTATCATTGTAGTAGCCAGAATTTCATGTGTTAGCTGGGCCTGAGGAGCACTCGGTTTTTCAGGTCGGAAGCTATACTACAAATAAAGAAAATGAACCATAAGGCAAAATTCTCCCACAAAGTCAACTGCTCAGAAAGTAAGTTTTTTCCACAAACCTTTATGAAGGATCTTAAATAATTATCCAAGCCTTCTTCATGACACTGTGAGACGATATGTAAAAGAACCCTGAAACAACATTCACAGAAGCCAGCATATCAGGCTAAAATTAATTACCAGTTTGATTGTTAGATAAGACCTAAAAATTCCTATCACTGTCTGAATAATTAAAGATAAGATGATTGCATAAGATGTAATGATAATTTGGGTCTAACTTCAAAAGAAAGATATTTTATTTTGGCATTCCAGATTGTTTCATCTCCTTTTTAAATTTCTGTCTACATTTGAAGTATGGTCATAGCTATTATATAGTAAAAGACGATTAGTAAGGTAAATACTGAAATTCTCTCTAGTGAGAAGAAATAGAAAAATTAAAATGAACAGTATGTCAACAAATGGGGGAAAAAGGAAGGGAAGAGGTAGGACAAGTATAAGGACATGACCTAAAATTGGAAGTAAATATGAAAGTCATAGAAAGTTCTAAAGTTAGATTAGTAGTGGTTCTCAAAATTTAGCATGAATCAAAATCATCCAGAGGGGAGATTGCTCAGCTCTCTTTCCCATAGTTTCTGATTTTTTAAGGACTGAAATGAAGTTTAATGATTGGCATTTTAAATAAGCTCCCAGGTGACACTAATGTTGCTGGTCTGGGAACCACATTTTGAGAAGCCCTGGACTAGAGTAATACTTCTTATATTTTCCAAACAGACCATCCCCAAAAGCAAGCAGAGAAGAGCCAACAGTGTGCAGGTGTGTGTAGCCTGAGTCCTGATGGTGCAACAGCAGAAGCAGCAAGGCCAGAAACATCCAGCCCTGAGCTCACGATTTTTTTTTTGTCTCCTAATTTAATTTCAAAATTCAAATACATTTTGTGCTCTACTCTACAAATATATCCAAATTTGTTTCATATAAAAATAATACTCCCTTATCCTTTAAGTAAAAATTGATGGCTTAGGGCAGTGGTCGGCAAACTGTGGCTCTCGAGCCACATGTGGATCGCAAGCCGCAGTTTTGCCGCTTTGTTGACTAATGAGTTTGCCGTCCACTGGCTTAGGGCCATTCTATACAATATATGAGATCCATTAGCCATAAGTAACTATATCAATTTAAATGGAACACAATTAAAAATCCAGCTTTTCAGTTACACTAGCCACATTTCAAGTGCTCAATAGCGAAATGTGGCTAATGGCTACATACGGGTCAGCACACATGGAGCAGTATATTTCCATACTTGGAGAAAGTCCTATTGGACAACACTGGTCAAGGGCAATGGTTCTCAAACTCTGTTGCATTATGGAATCACTTATAATTAAAAAAAAATACTAATAGAGTTCTACTGCCAGAGATTCCGATTTCATTGGTATAAAGTGTGGTCTGGTAGAGGAATTTTTTAAAGCTCCCAGGTGATTCTCCTATGTATCAAAGTGTTACATCACCCCTGGTCCACGAAAGCACATTAAGCTGACCCTATGGCTTATGGTACCATCAATCCCTGGGACACAAGTCCCCCCATCTGAGAAGCATGAAACTAAAGAAAACCAATATTAAATTTCTGATTTTGGGTTTCTCATTAGGAAGACCAATTTATATTTAAAATGAAGAAACACAAAAGGAAACAAAACTTGCTTCTTTGTGTTACAACACTGAAACTCACATGGTGCAGTTGATGGGAACATCATCTTCATGGGTCATATTTGTGAGAACTTGGAAGAGTTGCATAAGAATTACAGGTAGAAATTGTATCATGACTGGGATCTCCATGACATGCAAACACTAAAATAAGTCATTATTAGTTATGAAAACAAACAGAAATATGATATAACTTGCAAATGTGAAACAACAAAAAAATTAAGTAATGAGAAATATATTCACTAGAACATTAGCTCATTTAAATGGGAGCTTCATAAAACAGGGAACTTTGTTAATTATTTTATCTGCATTTCTATTTTGGCACTCAGAACTCATTAGTATATTTAATAGTAAATGCTTTACTGAAGTTAACAAGTATAACTGAGATAAACAGGTTTTGGAATAAAGACAACTGACTTCTAGTAAACCAATACTCATTTTAGGAGAGAGCAGATGTATTTGGAGGTACTGGAGACACCTACTAGCCCCCAGCAATCAGTGTGTTTTACAAGGGAATGTGAGCCATCAATTGTAAGATTCAATAAAGTATGTTTATAGTTGGCTTCACACTGGCACCCTCTACAAAACTGAGGCAGTTCTTCATTCTAACACCCTCATAATGCACTTCCTAGCACTCTGTCTCTAGTTAAAGGTGTGTTAACATAAAAAAAGAAATGTGTTCATATATACCCAAAAATGATACAAGCAGCAACATTTGTAAAATTTCTTTCTTCCAACTCCCTTTCTCTCCACATTCACTCACTCATTTAAGCAACCAGCCAACCAAAAAAAAAAAAAAAAAAAAAAAAGAAAGAAAAGAAAACAAATCTCACTGAGCACCTCCTACTGTATCAACCCAATGTTTAGTGCTATGGGAAATACTGAGATGGATAAGAAAAGCCTCTGTTCCTAAGGAACTCAATAGGTAGCTTCCATTCTCCCTGACTTTTGCTCCATCTTCCCAGCCTTACTCTCATCATCCGTTTTCGGGACACTCATCTATATCTGAGTCACATCGACAGTGACCTCTTAGATTTCTGTTCAACTTCTCTTCAATCAAATGCAGTAGGCAAGATATTGAGTTCAAGGAACCCATGGTTTATCCTTCAAGTTTTTGCTTCTTTGCCCGACCTTTCTACCCTTACTACTACTATCATCCCCTTTCATGACCTTCATTGTATGGTCATGCCTCCTTTGTCAAATATTAGTTGAGCATAGAGGTTTGGGTGGATATCTGGGTTCTCTATTCTATTCCATTGGTCTATATGTCTGTTCTTGTGCCAGTACCAGGCTGTTTTGAGAACAGTTGCTTTGTAATATAGTTTGAAATCTGGTATTGAGATCCCACCTACTTTATTCTTCTTTCTCAGAATTGCTGTGGCTATTTGTGGTCTTTTTTTGTTCCAGATGAATCTATGAAGAATTCTTTCTAGGTCTGTGAAATATGTCATTGGTATTTTAATGGGTAGTGCATTGAATCTATAGATTGCTTTGGGTAGTATGGACATTTTAATGATGTTGATTCTCCCAATCCATGAGCATGGTATGCTCTTCCGTCTGTTAACATCTTCCTCTAACCTATAACCAAATAGTCTAGTAATTTTCTAGTAGTTCTCTGTACAATTTTCTCTTTAATCCCAGTACACCTCTCATTTCCAAATTAATCTTCTTCAAATACTGATTACATCAGACCATTTCCTGCCAAGATTTTTTTGAAGCTTCCCCATTACCAAGGGCATTGTATCTCAATCAGTGGCCACTCCCTCCCCACTCCCTATCCCCCAGAATATCTGATAATGTCTGAAGACATTTTGTATTATCACAACTGGGGGATGCTACTGACATCTAGTGGGTAGAATCCAGGGATGCTGCTAAACATGCTACAATGCACAGGGAAGCTCATTACAACAATTACCCTGCCCAAAATGTCAATAGTACCAAGGTTGAGAAATTATGACCAAAGATATTAAGTCAAAGTTCCTTAAGACCCAACCTACATTTTTAGCATTAACACTCATCATTCATCACAAGGCCAAACAAGTGTCTTTACTGCTCCATGAATACATGTATCATATGCATTCTTTTGTGCATTTGTCCACAATTTTTAGCCAAATTCTGGCTACCCTTCCAAGTCAAGCTCAAACCTCCACTTCAATGAAGCCACTTGTTCACTCATTCAACAAAGGCACACTGAATAAGCTTCTAATTACCAATCACATAAAAAAGCATGCTTCCAACCATCAATCCATTCCCAGTCTATTGGGGGGGGAGGGGAGACAAGGAACGAAATTACTGCAATATAAATAATAAACAGTACAAGAGTGGTATATACAAAATGCATGAAGAAACAATTGAGTTTGCAGGTGGATAAGGAATGTCCAAGAGGAAGAAGTGTAAAAGATAAGTGGGACACTGTACAAGAGGAAAGAGAGATGGACATTGCATGCATAATTGGATCTCCCATCAAGTGACTCTTTAGAAGCAGGGTTGCTACATCAGAAGAAACTCTAATAGCCAGAATCTGATGACATCTTTTGGAAAATTTCACTGTACCAGTGTAGCTCCTCTCTCATTTATTCTCAGGGCAGCAGCCAGAGTGTTCTTTATGAAAGGCACACTCAATGCCATTTCCCCTTGTGGAAAAAAAACCCAAAACACCATGCACAAAAAGCTGTCTCTCTAAAAGAAAGGAACATTTTTGTTTTCTGAGACTATCACTAAGCAACAACATAGGGAAATCCTATGGAGGCTTCATTTAAAAATCAAAATTCCGAGGAGCCAAGATGGCGGCATAGGTAAACACCTATACTGCTGCCTCGCACAACAATTTCAAAACTACAACTAAAAGACAGAACAGACATCATCCAGAACCACAGGAAAGCTGGCTGAGTGGAAGTTCTACAGCTAGAAGGAAAGAGGGGGGCTCACAGAGACCCAGAGGAACTGCAAAAAGCTGAGGTACGGAGACGCGCGCGCGCTGAGAGAGCGGCTGCCCGAGTACCTGGCTGGCTTTCTCTGACGGGAGGGAAACGGAGACCCCCAACGGCATTGAACCCCTTATCCTACGACACTAAACCCCAGACCCAGCCGAAACTCATACAGGGGGAGTTTGGACTGTGAAAAGGGAGAAGTGCACAGAAATTTAAGGGAGTCGCAAAAGATAGGAAGTCTGGTCACTGTGGCGCGCACGCGCACAAACAAGGCGCCGGCGCCACACAGAGGACCGATTGCTAATTGTGCTGCCGGCTTTTGCAACTGGGCGAGAGACAGACCCTCCCAACTGCATCACTTCTGAGTCCACTGGGCCCCTGTTTCGGGCGAAACCCTGGGGACCTAGACCCGTGTGGTCCTGATGCCCAGGGGAGCAGGGGAGCTGGAAAGGCAGCGGTCTAGAGGCACTGTGCACGTGCACAAGGACCGCTCCAGCGATTACCCAGTCACGTGAGACTCTGGGGCCGTGGAGGGCGGGGCCGACTGGAAGCCAAGGCGGTCCCTTAAGCCCTGAGACTCCACCCATCCCAAGCTCAATAGAGGCTTCTGTGGTTTTGCAAATAAAAAAGTTTCCCTGACATAGTGAAAATGCCAAGACAAGGGAAGGGATCAAAAACAAAAGAAATGGAGGAAAAAAAACGACTGGATATAGAGTTCAAAACCATGCTTATAAGGTCTCTCAAGAATATGGTAGAAAAGGCAGATAAGAATATGGTAGAAAAGGCAGATAAATTTAGCGAAGGCCTACTAGAGATACAAAAGAGCCAACTAGAGATGCTAGAGATGATGCATAAAATTAGCAAGCCCCAAGAGGAGATGAAAAAGGACCAACTAGAGACACTAACTGAAATAAAAAATATACAGAATCCTAACAGCAGACTAGAGAAAGGCAAGAATCAAGTCAAAAATTTGAAATATAAAGAAACAGAAAACACTCAACT